>JAODJX010001253.1:12339-23918 GCA_026776945.1 Isichthys henryi
GAGGAACCAACTAAGATGAGCGAAGGCTCCCACAAAGCTTCAGAAAGCACAACCTCATACATGAATATGAATGATCCAGAGACTAGGTTCAAATATTTTAAAGAATTAGCTGCTAAGCGAAAGGTTTCAAAAACTGAAAAAAAGTTTGAACCAAAAAACCCTGAACCTCCTGTTAGAAACAAAGATCAGTCCCAGACACTAACTAATAATTCCTTAACAACACGCGTAGAGTCTGGCACTACCAGTCATTCTAAGGAACGCATAATATTAATGGATTCTGTAAATAAACTTTCAAAGGAAAAACATAAAATTGTGGTAGAGGAACCAGTTCAGATGACAGAAGGGTCTCACAAAGCTTCAGAAAGTTCAGTCTCATTTATGAACATGAATGATCCAGAGACCAGGTTCCTGTATTTTAAGGAATTGGCAGCTAAGCGAAAGACCTCCAACATCGCATCTGAGTCAGTCGCCAAACCTTCTTTAAATACTACAGACCCATCTGAAGCTTCAGCAGATGGCATTAAGCCTGAGATCTCAGTAACTGGGTCAAAACCTACTGTTTCAATTCCTGAAGTGTCACAGAGTCAAGCTGTGGTTCCACCAGTCCCAGAACCTTTGACACTTGATCATCTGGGGCAAGACATAAAGAATGCAAGTCAACAAGAGCTTAACCGCATAGCTGAGGTGGTGAAGAAGGAGCCAGCAGTCAAACAGCAAACTAGCGTTTTAGATGAACAGGACACTTTGAGATCATTCATGTCAACATCTACTGCTGCTTCTGTTTTGTCTTGCAATGAGGAGCTTTTGCGAGATGCTACTGATGCACAGAAAACTCAGCTAATGAAGTCACGCCATCACAATGCCAGCAGCATTTTCTTTTGTGAGCCAAGTAAGGCATTAGACACGAGTCAGGGGTCTGGCTCATCTCCCGACACTATGCACCTCACTGGAGATGGTAAGCAGGATCTTGAGGTCCATGACCACCTTGACAGTCAAGTTCAGAAAATGAAGGGAAGAGAAGGTGATGCTAAACCTGTAACTGAGGATGTATCGACTCTGACTGTAATCACTGGCACTGAAAAATCAGAGCAGTTAGCCAGTGACGCAGAGCACGTCTCAATGCCTAAGAGCAGTGTTGATGTACCTGGGACAGTTCAGAGCAAAGGGGAGGACGTCAAACAAAGTGCACATGTTTTAACATCCTCCAGAAACAGTCAGTCTCGTTACCAGGCCGCCACCACAAACATTCTGTATAGCAGTAACCTCCGGGATGACACCAAGGTCATACTAGAACGGATATCTTCAAACAGCCAAAGCAGGATGGAGCTGGCTAAGCAATCTGCCCCCATCACGGATGATGCCAAAGAAGGTGACAATGCGCACAGTGCAGACAAGGCCCCGGAAAGTGTGGCAGCTGGGCAAAGCACAAGTCATATCCAGTGCAACAGGGTTAACCCCCAGGACAGAGAGGTCCTTTTGAAGAGGATTGAGAGCATGCGCAAAGAGAAGAAGGTCTACAGTCGCTTTGAGGTACTCTGCAGTAATGAAAAGTTAGGTTCTCTGTGATTGGGACCACAGGGCCCCCTCAAGGGTTCTAGGTTCAAAACAGAACTGCAGTATAATACATTTCTCCTATCTGAACATGTCTGGCATGAAGTTATTTGTGTATAAGTGTATGCATGTATTTGCGGAGTATGACTGTCTTCTGTTGACTCTTATTCTGTATTTTAAACAGATGGGATCGTGACCTTGGATGACAAAGCTGAGGGTGGGGAAAGACAACAGGTGCTTCACAAAAGATCTAACAGTCTTCTGCTGTGGATCTTGCGACCAGAAGTACGACTTGGAAACATGTACAAATATGTGTGTGCAACACATCTTGTTGGTTTTGGAATGTGACTGCTCCTGCCACAGCTTCATGTCTAGAACAATCTGACTGCATCCATAATATATATATTATGTGTAGGTTTCAATGTGGACATGACTGTTGGCGTATGGTATGTGGCCCCATCGGTGTGGAGCAAGCAGATAATACATGAACATACATACAGGCAGGTACACCTGCATGAGCAACCTCAGACAGTCACTCAGAATCCTCCACAGCAGGCAAACGCCGGGCCACAGCCTTGTAGTTATGGACCACAGCTGTTCCCCACACACATCAAGCAGGGTAATTCTGTGCGGGACACCTTTTTGTTTATTTAAACCAATGTCTGTGTGATTTTTTTTTTTTGGGCCACAGAGTGCAATGCAGTTCATATCACCAATAGTCATTGTTTACATTAAACCTCCCATACACCTTAAACCCTTCAAGGCAGAGATTCATATGCAGGTAAACGGAGAACATCGTCAGCAGCAGGGCGGCCTGGAGGTGCAGTGCTCAGCAGTGTTCCCTCGCACCTCTGGGACCAGGGTTCGAGTCTCCATCTTGGCTCTATATGTGTGGTGTTTGCATGTTCTCCCCATGTCGTTATGGGGTTTCCTCGGGGTACTCCGGTTTCCCCGCTTCAGTCCAAAAAAAAAAATGCAGTGATTATTTGGAGTTACCAGATTGCCCATAGAGGCATGTGTGAGTGACTGGCATGTGTTAGAGTGCCCTGCGATGGGTTGGCACCCCATACCGACTTCTTACATATCTTGCACCCATAGCCTCCAGGATAGACTCCAGACCCCCCGCAACTCTGAACAGGACAAGCGGTTACAGAAAATGGGTGGATGGATTGTCAGCAGCACACAGACAGTGGTTCACTAATACATTGAAATGAAAGACACTATTGCTGTGGTTTGAGGCAACGGTGGCATGTTCGCAGAAGTAATATCATTGTTATTGTTTCTGAATGATTGCAATATGATTTACGTGTGGCAAAGTCAAACAGATAACCTGCCTCTCAACACTGTGGGTTACATAATTATATTAATAGTCTTAAGAATGAATCTCTAATCTGCAGGGTTAGCCAGTCACAGTGCTGGGTGGCAGCTCCAGAGCAGGACTGATGTTTAAGCTGATACATATAACCTGCTAGTGACACGGAGACCTGATTGGCGTTTTAAGCACCATGGAATAATGCAGCACTGTGTCTGAATTCAGTCTCACCTGCAGTTCCAGTCACTGTATGACCTTTGCCGCAGTGCCTTCTGTAAAATGCACTTTTTAACTGAATGTTCTCTCAGAGGAAAAACAAGCTTTGTCATTTTGTTCATGGAACCACTATCAAAAAGCAATAGTTCACCATGAACCTATGTAGATTGACTTTTTAAATGTTTCTAATGTTCTGTACGGGGTTTTCTTTGTAATAGATTGTGTAAATGTTACTTCCACGGTGCCAAAACAGGGGGCTCATTATGCGTCACGATTATTAAGCGCCAAATACTCTAATAAAGGGCTAGTAGCTTTGAGTATTGCTTGTCCGTTATGAACTTTTTTGGTGGAAAAATGATTCTTTAGTTTCACACACCAACTGCTTGCAGATGTTTGATTATAATAAGGCCTTAGGTCTTCACTGCAGGTTTCCATGGAGACAGAACTGCCTTGAATGCTGCCTGCTCGTCCCACTGTCCTGTATTAATAATGTTAGCTGTTAACTCCTGTCCCTTGTAAATCCTTCCTCTGCCTCTGATCAGCTATGCAATTTCTCCTCATATTTTTTTAGTTAAGACTGAGCTGCCAGTGTCCGCCTGCCCCCCCCCCCCATCATGTGCTGTAGGCAGGAGCTGACTGACATCTCTAGAACTTTTTTCTTTGATATTTCGCCCCCAGTTCCTCACCCAGTTAACCAGATCATCTGCCTCTGGCATCGTTCCATTGGATTTAAATAACTGCTGTTCTCACAAACTCTGGTTTCGATTCTGTTCATATCCACACACTTGTCTGTCATTCCCAGTGTGATGCTCCTACAGTCTGGAACTTACTTCTTCACAGTGGCTGGGACACTTGGTCTATTTAAACCAATGGCTCCAAAAATCATGCCTTTTTACTCAGTGCTTCCTCTCTCTCTCGAGTTGCTAATTTCACATGCTCATGCCCCCCATTTGTCTAACTTTTGTTTTACCTTATTATTTACCCTCTGTACACTCCTGCATGTATTTTTGCTCATTTATATACTTGTATGCTGTTATGTCTGTTTTTTCTTTTGTTTTGATTTTGTAAAGCATCCTTGAATATTAGAAAAACACTATATAAATAAAAGATTTCTATTATGATTATAGACTTAATATCCTGTGACTTTGGATAACAGACTTAGTTCAGGGTGCAGTCTAAAAATAGTTTAGTGCTTTCTTCATTGCTTCAGCTTTAATTAAAGATGTACATGAAATGACTGAAGTACATAAAAGGCAATTTAGCAACTAAATTTAATAACACAATGAAAAAAATCACTGTGTGTGAATAGGGAGTGATGTGTGCTTGTGTGTATGTCATAAATTGCAAGAGTGGGATTCAAGAAATTGTCCAGTATGGAAATTTAAATAGATTCATTGTTTCCTTGTAATATGTATTTTGTCAGTAGTGTCAAGCATTGTATTATGGAGAGATGTTCTGGGATCAAACATTAAAAAAAAAATGTAATAGTTTGGTGTTTACACTGTGCCAAAACTGCTGGACTGGAGAACAGATCCAGGGCCGCTGGAGGACTGGTCCAGGGGACGTGGAGGACAGGTCCGGGGGATGTGGAGGACAGGTCCAGGCATGTGGAGGACAGGTCCGGGGGACGTGGAGGACAGGTCCGGGGGACGTGGAAGCAGTTTTTAGTGTGTTGAGTGCAGTAGGTATATGTCTGAGTTAAGTCCTGTTTTTGCTGTGTGATGTGTGTTCGATCATTGTTCTGATGTTGGTTATTGGTTAGTTATTCTGAAAGTACTGCTGACCTTGATCCAGCAGTCAGTGATGGTGCTAATCTCAAGAATCTATAATTGTTAGAGTGTACAATCTAGAAAGTATTTTCTTTGAGCTAGTTATTTGACTAATTATCACACTCTGAAGTTAAAGATATTGTACATATGTTAGACTGGATGGCAGACTAGTAGCTGGAAGTTGCTGGAATACACTTTATTAGGAGCAATATTCATGCTATGATCGCGTGGCAACAGCGTAATGCATAACATGCAAACACAGGTCAGGAGCTGCAGTTAATGTTCACATCAAACTGCAAAATGGGTATAAAATGTCATCCCAGTGATTTTGACCATGGCATGATCTTTGGTTCCAGATGGCCTGGTTTGAGTATTTGTCTCACTGCTGATCTCCTGGGATATTCGCAACAGTCTCTAGAGTTACTCAGAATGGAAAAACAAACAGCATCCAGTGAACGGCAGTTCTGTGGACATTAACACCTTGTTGATGAGAGAGGTCAGAGAGTAACCAGACTGTTCAAGCTGACAGAAAGGCCAAGGTAACTCAGATAACCAGCCTGTACAACTGTGATGAACGAAAAAAGCATCTCTGGATGCGTAACTCGTCGAACCTTGAGGCAGATGATCTACAGCAGCAAACTGTCAGGTTCCACTCCAAAAAGCGGAGGTTGCAGAAGGCACAGGCTCACCAGAATTGGGCAGCTGAAGACTGCAGAAATGTAGCCTGATCTGATGAATCTCGATTTTTGCTGCGGTACATGGATGGTAGAGTCACAGTTTGCCATCGCCAGCATGGACCCATGGATAACAACCTGCCTTGTGTCAACAACCCAGGCTGGTGGTAGTGTAACAGTGTGGAGAATGTTACCTTGGCACACTTCGGGCCTCTTAATATCAGTCGATCAAAGCTGGACTGTCACAGCCATTGTGAGTATTGCTTTTAACCATGGTCATCCGTCCATGGCCACGATTGTGCAGTGCTCTCAGGAATGCCTCCAGCATGATGATGCACCGCGTCACAAAGCAAAGGTCATCTAATACTGGTGCTATGAATAAGGCTTTATGGTTTTATGACAATGATGTCAGTGTTCTATGGTGGCCTTGCCAGTCATCCGAATCCAACAGAACACGAGATTAGCAGCATGGATGTGCAGCTGACTGATCTGCAGAAATTGTGTGATGTAATCATGTCTGCATAGACCAAAATCTTAAAGGAATGTTACCAGCATCTTTTGCACTCCAGACCATGAAGGCCTCACCCAGTATTAGTATAGTGTTCCTAATAAAATGTGCAGTGAATGTATAATCCCTTTTTCCTCCCTTCTAAGCGTACAGGTGGTGTCTTGTTAACAAGTTTGGATTGTGCAATATGGGTGTGTCTTTGGATGGCGTTATATCAAAATTACATACATTTTCCGCTAAGCTATCAGAGGTGTTGCAGTTACTTCTGGTGCTTTTCCTATTACTGAAATTGCCAGTAGATATTTTTCTGCATCGTCATTGCTCTTTCAACCTATTTAATTTCGTAACAGTTTCCATGCATCTGTTTGGATACAAACTGTAATGATGGCAGTGTGGCGCCCCTTAGTCCCTATATGGTTTCTGATTTCATTCCTTTCATTTGCAGTTTCTTGGATCTCCAGTGAATTTCTGATTAAGCTATATAATCTGTTAAACCAGTATGTGGTTAGTTGTGTTTTATCACTGCAAATGGCAAATTTTGGGGAGTATTCATTAATTTTGGGACGTTATTTAAAATGCTTCTAAATTTTGAAAGGGGTAAATTTATAGTGTGGCTATCTAGTAATCTTAAACACTTTTTAATACTTTAAATTTGAGATTAATCAGATCTGGCAGAATAGAGGAAATGTGTTGACCTATAGACAGATTAGGTAAGGGATTGAATGTGCTAGTTTTCTCAGATGTTGCTTCAAGGTTGCTCTGGCGGTGGGATATGAAGGGGTAGCAGATTCCATCACCGAGGAAATGTGCACGGGATGTAACTAGAGTTGGATTTACTTCTCTGTGATGGAGGGAACTGCAGGTGGCTTTGGCTTGCTTATGAAGAGGGTGAGATAGAATGTAGGTCATGTTGAGCAACTTAATGGAAGTGGATGGTGTTCCATTACTGAGTCTGAAAAACAGCACTTCTTACATGGTGAATAACATGCTTTTCTCCCAAAGCACTACATTAGCAGTTTTTCAAAACGTGTGTTAATCCTTTATTTCTGTGAAGGAATTCTGCTGTTTCATATGTGGCAAATGGATTTATTAGGCTTGTCAATAAGGCCAAGTTGTCATGTGCTCATTAAGGATCTTAACAGGTTTCCCATGTGAGATGAGCCTGCAAGAAGAGCTCGACCCAAATAAAGGAATGATGAAAATGCGGTATTTAAAAGGTGTTCAGCATTCAGCTGGTCTGAGTGAGCACTGTACAATATAAATCCCTTGGATTTTAACCCATGACATTAGAGTTATCAGATCATAGGTTCCAGTGGGGGTAGGACCAACTATCAAGCTGGGGGGGTGGTGTTGCTTATGGGTTATGAAGGCATTTCCACAAGACTTAGTGCCATAATTTCCAAATAGAGAACATTTGGAAAATAGTATATCTTACCAGGAATGGCCAGCCATCATATCTCTCATACTATGGAATAATAATGTCCAAGATTTCACAAAGAAACTTATCAGGGATCTGCAAACATCTCACTTAGGCTGAGGTTGGTGTTTATAAGCAGAAAGACACTGATCAGATATGGGCTACATGGTAGAGCAGACATACAGAAAGTAACACTCATTAAGAACATGAGTGTTTGTCTCGGGGACATCGTTCTTAAATTGTTGCACTATTTGCCCACACAGTCTTTCACAGAACCTGCTGAACTTCTCCCCATCTTCACTGCACTGACACTCTGCCTCTCTGGGGGGCTCCTTTTATACCCAATAATCTTACTGACCTGTTGCCAATTAACCTACTTAATTGTGAGATATTCAACCAGGTGTTTTGTTTTTTAGCATCACACAATCCTTTGTTGCTCCTGTCCCAACTTTTTTGAAACATTGCTGGCATCAAATTTTAATTGAGCACATATTTGCCATAAAACTAAATTTCACAGTTTCAACATTTGATATATTGTATTTCTTCTATTTCAAATTAAATATGAGTTTATATGATTTGCAAATCATTGCATTGTTTTTATTTATGTTTTACACAGCGTCCCAACTTTTTCGGAATCGGGGTCGTATTATAATAATAAGCCAAAAGTACCAAACATTGCCTGGGGTGTTTTACATTGTATCTGTAAAAAACCAAACAATGCTTTCAAGACTAAGAACCTAATAGCTATGATAAAGACGAGTCTATTTGAAACGCTTGCGGTTGTTGCATTTGTGCAATGCGCCACACTCTCTCTGCTGCTTATGGCTCCACCTCTCTAAAGATTAGCAGACCGTAGTGTAACATCGCCACCTGCTGTTGAGCAGTTATACTCAAAACATAGTGAAGCGTACTTAGCTCCTTACATGTTATGGCGGAGAAAAATATTATCTCGTAATAATTTGACCACTTGAGTCAATAATTCGTGCTCTCAAGCTAGCAATTTGTGCGCTCGAATTAGTAATAGGCTACATGCTCTCTAAGGAATAATTCTTACGCTCGAGTTAGTTTATGATGTCCAATTCCGGTCCTGGAGGACAGAAGCCCCACGCATTTTTGAGCTGAAGCATTTGTGGTAGAACAGGGAAAGAATGTAGCTACGCAGGGCTCTGATCAGCACTCTGGGACGGGAGTCTGACATCCTTTGTTTCCGGGAAGCCGCTGGGACGTGTGAGATGTTTTAACGGAAGGTGTCATTAATCGGAGAGCATGAATTACTACACCTGAGGAGCTCCGTAGGTGTGTTCAGCCTGTCAGTAATTAATTTTGGCTGTTTATTATAACGTTTCTCTAGCTATGATACAGTTGTCAATAATAATGTCACAGGATTATAAAGCTATTTTAATCATGAGGTTCAGAAAGCAAAATTGTTCCAGTAAAATAGCCATCAAATATAAATAATCCGTAAGATTTATTTAAAATTTAAGGTAGACTTATTAGACTTTTTTCCCGATACCTTATTTTGAATTTTTTATATGTACAAAAAATCAAGAAACATGTAATTCATGACTGTTTTTATTTGGATCACATTGTGAAGTATACGCTAAATATAAATGAAATTCCTTGATTTGAAGAAACTGGTATATGAGGTCAGTCCTTACAGTCTGACATCTGTACTTGTTTTGCCTGCTTGTACCATAACTGTGTTTTTGTACCATAACTGTGTGCTTGTACCAGCCTTGTACCCTGTGCAGCTCAAGGCCCCCGCCACCCCTGACCAGGATATTGTTGAAAGATGGATAGAACAATAAGCATCAAAAATACAGTTTGAAAATGTCTGAACATTTAAACCCACAAACCCTAAATTTAGAATTAAGTTTTTTGTATGTTTCACAATGAATCATTTCCAAAGCACTACATGAAATTTTCTGAAACAATAAGTCATTAAAGATGAAACAGAATAAAAATGAAAACACAACAGAAACGTTGCCCTCAATCCTTCAAATCTCCATCCGCTGGTCTACAGTTGGACTTAACCTGATTTTATGCTGTAAGGAGAAAAATAATTTTAATTTAGACAATGTTCTGAGGTAAGCACACAGAAGTCTACACATGAGAGTGGTACACAGTGTTTAGTGTGGCCACAGAGCACAGCATGTCCTACACAGAGACACTTTTTTATAAGTAATTTTGACTGATCGTATCCTCAGAATTAATGGCTTTGGAATGAAACAGGCTGTGCCAAGTGCAGACTGTCAGCTTCTACATTATTAGAGTGATCATCTGCTTAGCTGTTCCCTGGACTTGTGTGTGTTATAACATGATCAATTCATGCACAAGTAAGCGGATAGAAGGTACAGAGCTGATTCACTGTCTCGGTCTATATACTTATAGACCACAATGCATGTGTTAAGAACTCCTGAGATTTATGCAGTGATATTCTGATTAGTAATTTTAAGTAGCTGCCATATTATTAATGAATAATTATTGGTTAAATAATAATTTTATCAAATACTATTTGTATTAATTTTACTGATCTTGTTAATATTTCTTATACTTTCTAAGAAAATGCTAGCTAAAATTCTAAGTAAATTTTGATCACAGCTTTGGAGAGGGACCTTGGATAATAAAGTGATATTTAATGATAATGTAATGCTAATTTAACAGTCTGGCGTAAATAAAAATGACAGACTTTCTTAACTTGGGAAAATGTCAATGAGTGTAAAGAAAGAGAGATGGGTGCTGATTTACCTGGACAAAATGAAGGAGGACATTGAAAGCGAACTTGGTAATCCAAGCAACACAGTTGCTTGTTTTCACTGTTCATACAAGCAAAGCCAGCAGTAGTATCATAGCTGGAAGTCAGAATACAAAGACTCATTAAAAGGCTTGTTTTAGATCACATTATAATCCGGCCAGGCTAACTGGATGTTTCATCTACTTAACGATGTCCTGTCACACAATCATACCACATATTTTAAATGTAACAATAACATGTACTAATAGAAATGTTAAAACAGATTCTAATTACTGCTATAACAACATAATGTTTACTTAGTTTCTTTTTTTCTTCTAGCTAGAAAAATAAATGCATTTTTACATTTTTGGTGACATTCAAATAAACAAAGAATACTATTTAAGTTTTAACACACTCAGGAAAAAATGTTTTAGCAATGAAAGGCTATTAGAAATACGTCTCTTCTCTGAATCTCCTTTCCCGTTGACCCAACTGAAGACTATGATTCGTAACAGAAACTCTGCTGTATGAAATCCTGACAGGTCATGGACGTGCATCTTTGAATGTAGAGAAATAAATGTCTTACTAGTGGAAAGTTTGCCCTGTCTGAGAGGCAGGGGTCCCAGACAGAGTAGTGGCTTCAATCGCAATTGGAACATTGCAGATCTGTCCTGGGTTTTCTTGGCGAAGATTCTGTAGATTTTCAAAGTCTCCCACTCCACTGGGATCATCCCGGTCAAACCACTGAGTCCAACATACTGATCAGCAGAGGAAAGTGAGAGCTTTAATCAGGCAGACATGATGTGTTCCAGACACTGTGATGAATTAATTTTTCTTTTAATTTTACTGTGTCAAAGCTTGATATTGTTACAAAGCTCAGCAGCTTACAGGTTTCAGTTTTCCAATTTACTACTATAGGAATCCCGCGATTGCTATACTGTAGGAGCCCATTGTGAGAGTGGCTGTCCATCTGTCACAGACTGTTAAGCCACCCCCCCTCGGTGGGACTGTAAAGCCACCCCCCCTTGGTGGAATTGGCATGATCATTGTCTTTACTTTTACTGAGTGACAGCACATAGTGTTACTTGCACCTTTATTATAACCAAATGTGTAAATAATAATAATAATTAATAAAGAATTTACACACATTTACACACAGCTCTGGAAAAAATTAAGAGACCATTCCATATTTTTAAAAGATTTACATGTTTAAACTCTTGTTGACCAACAGGCTGCTTCCAGGGTCAAACTTTCTGAGACAGCAGCAAATAAGAACTGTTAGAGTGCATATTTCTGTAATGATCTTTTCTTTCTTTATGTTAGTGACCTACTACCGAATCACATAGTTTTTGTCTTAGAATAACATGTCCTTGGACGTGCGGAGGGAGCGCCCCTCCC
>JAODJX010001259.1:0-23884 GCA_026776945.1 Isichthys henryi
TAATATAATATAATATAATATAATATAATATAATATAATATAATGTGTCATTGTCCGTTCCAATTCTATAGCAGCGGCGGTTTATATAAAATGGGGTTAAAAACCGGGTTCCAGTGTTTAAAAGTATTTTAAACTCTGATACAGAATTTTAAGCGTATTTTTAATGCTACGTAAAGGTAATCGAGTCAGTTCATTATTATTATTATTATTAGTATTAGTATTATTATTATTGCAACATAAACAGATGAAAAGGTTTCCAGACCTGAAACTTTCACTTTAATGTGCAGCCAAATAATCTCATAAAAGCCTTTGAGACATTAATTACCTTTAAGTTTCATTTGAAAGTCTTTCCTATTATGATCTGCACACCAGATACAGCAATGTCTCTGAATACTGACCTCATCAAAGTGCTCATATTCTTCCTTTAAAACACGCCAACCACTAACAAGCCAATCTTTTCTTGCACTGGCCTAATATACAACCTGTTGCCTGTTCATGAAAGGCTGGAATTTTTAACCATTTCTACAGCGGACACTCTGTGATCCGGTACAGCAGAGGGTCCAATCCCAAGCTGTGGGTTCGCTCACCTCCCAGCCTTGGTGACGATCATCTCTGTTCCCGCCTCGTGGAACCTCCTCCACAGCTCCCTGTCCTGAAGGCTCACCTTGATGTCGTCCATGTTCTCAAGCTGCGGGGAGGAGAGAGATTCTGCTACTGCAGTGCACTTAGACGTCCCACAGTCTGCTAACCTTCAGGATGCACCCACCCTCATTCCTAATGAGCTTTCACAATTTCACTGTGTTCAGCACATGTTGACATTTACTGCCTGAACCTCTCATCAATGGAAATTGCTTCACCAGTCTGACCATTTTGCACTTAGGTACGTCCATTATTCACGTATCTAGGAGGCTCTAGATTCCATAAGCCGCAACCTTCTTTCTGAAGGGAGCTGGGAACCGGCAGGTCCAGGAGCACCTCTGGCCATCACCTGTGCTCAGAGACCTCCTGCTGAAGACAGGGCAGCAGATCAAGGGAAGGACGTGGGAGGTCATCTTCTACAGCAGGACCTTCAGCTACGCCGGCCTGAAACACTCCTCGGGGCAGACATGGGCCGATGAGTAAGAGACGGCCAGGCAGGCCAATGAGGTGCGAGCCCCCGGCGGCTGAGGGTGGGGTTGTGGGGGAGGGGCAGGCTGGGAGATATTACCCAAGAGGCTCTGCTGTGGTACCCAGGAGTCAAACAGATTCCTCGTGACATCAGACAGCTTGTTAAAAGCTTGTTTTTGGCCTCAGCTCCAAATGTTTGGTTTTGCCACCCCCCCACATGTAATCCGTCCTGTAAACTGTACAGCCAGCGTCTAAAGTAAACACATCCCTACCCCCTCCTCATAGTCTTTAAAGCCCTGCTTCTCATTCAGAAAGAGCTTGGATTAAATATTTACACCTGGGCCGTGATGGAGGCTCCCAGCCCACGCACATGGATTAGGGTCCCATCGTCAGGGTCAATCCCAACCCCATTCAAGGTGTTTTCTGTGGCAGTGAGGCATGGCCCGTGCTCAGCAGCTGGCTTAGAGGCTGGATACCAAAGGAGATATACTCATTACACCCAGAACAGCGGAGGCACGGGAAAATGGTAGATACAGAAAGGGAATCTGATGGGTTATATACACAAAAGCAGGAAGGTCCTCCAGGTTCCGCCGCTGTGTCGATAAGATGCGTTTGGCTTCCTGTGTGTGTCTTATTTCTGCTTAAGACCGTATTTAAATTTCGCGAATATTTCAGAGTCTAATTAACATCCCGGCATAAACGCCTCCACTTCGGCTGTTTGCGCAACGTGCTCCGGACCGGATCCCGTGTTTACATCTCTGTCGCTCCTGCTGCCGCCGGGTTCGGCTCGGTCTCATTCCCAGCTGCAAGCCTTTGATCACTGTGGGGGCGACTCGATTAATGAACCGAGGACCACACGCTTATTCGCCCGCCACGTGATCAATGAGGTGCCCTTAGGAATAACGTAGACAAAGCGACGCACGTTTACTACATTTTGATCCTATTTAAACCCTAAACAGACATTTTCACCCAGAGACATTCACATAGATTTTGGCCAATAATACTATAGCATGTTTTCCATAAGGAATTCAGGTTAGTAACCTTGTTCAGTAAATCCACCTGCTCATACTAGAACCTGCAACCTTTCGATTACAGCATGTTTTGGAACACTGGGGTTGCCAGGTGCTTTTTACACACGCTAAGTGCCAGCTTTCACTTTTTTGGCGTTATTTTGCCGGGTTGCCAACTCTAGTCAGCTGGCTGGAGTGGGATTTTCAATTCGTGACAAGCCTGCACACGCATATACATCTATGTACGAGATTTATTACCTTGTAAATAGTCTGTATGGTTTGCAAACTACCCCAATGCGTTTGATATAACTCATTTTAGGTTTATAATGGAAAAATATATATTTGCCGTAAGATTTCTTGCGAAAGCATGAGATTCCGAAAGCTTGAGTGTCACGACAGACGCGTGACAGTCGGCCACCCTGATATTATTTAGATATTTGGTGCTTTTCCATGGGCAACACGATGCTAAGTGTATCCGCCAGGAGCCCTTCATAGCGAAATGCTCACTTGGTCCACTTTTAAGGCAGCATATTTCATTCAATGATACGACCAACGCTCGCGCCAGCTCACGAAAAGAAAAAAACCGGATTCAGGGAAGTATCTGATAATTATGTTGCATGTCTGCACTCTGTTTGCTCTGTTCAAAATATAATAAGATGCCAATTAAATAACAATGATGATCATAATAGTCATTTAAAAGGCAAGAGTTGCTTTTGTGTGTTGTTATAGACAATATGGCGATTCAGCGTATAGAGATCCTGCTAAAATCTCGACATTGGTTTATAAGTGTTTTGATGACCTTTGCACAACTATTAGCATTAAACATTGTTTCAACGATTTTTCAACAACTGACATTATTTCAACCACATTTCAGCTTTGAGTCTCGGTCACATACGGACTGGGTCTGCATGCTCGTCTGTGAAATAGGCCCATTTATGATCTTGCTGCAGTACGCATCAGAGTTTCCCCTGGTATCCATAAAGTTAATCTTAATCTTAAAATTAAGAACGAGTTTTTTTTTTTCCAATTTTAAACTTTCTAAAACCACATTCAGCAGATTTATCCGTGATCGACTGTACGGAGGTTTCGTAGTTCCGTCCGAAGTACGTTTGTGTACACTCTCAGAATAAAAGGGGTAAAAATGTGTACCTTTGCTTGTCACTGAGGCTGTTCCCTCAAGAGTCTGCCAATTGTATCCTTCACTGTAGGTAACTAAACCTTTTAAGGTACAGAAATGGAGCATTTATGTACCATCGATAGTACATTAATGGTGTTTGTACCTTTGGGATGTTCCTCAATTTCTGTACCTTAAAAGGTTCAATTACAAGGGTACAACCCCAGTGACAAGCAAAGGTACAAATTTTTACCCCTTTTTCTGAGGGTGTATAGCGCGAATTCAGCGACCTCTCCCGCCATTCGGAAAGTGCATGAATCTAGCAGATATTAATACCGTTTGTCCGCGTGAATACAGCATCGGCTTGACTATACCTGAATAGGCCTAGATAAAACCTAAATAAAACACTGGTAATTGTTTAATTCAAGGTAAGATTATACTCACGTATGGATTCAAATTTCAAGCAAAAAATTCTGTAGAAATGCTGAGGGAAAAAAACATCTGTACGGATATATTTAATTTAGATTGCATTTGCAGAGCATTGCATTAAATGGCAGACATTTGTCCAAAGCGAGGCACACGTAAGGATCAGAGAGTAGCGTCAAGACAGTGTCCTGAAGCAATTGGGGTTAAGGCCCAACAGCGACAGCACTCCCCAGTCTTGGGATTCGAACCGGCAAGCATCAGACCGCCGGCGAAGAGTCACACACAGCGCTCAATACGTTACACAAGCACCAGTACTTTGCTGTTCCAATTTCTGCTATTTCCGAGATTTTTCTATTTTAATTATTTTGAAAATACTGCATGTATATACATATATTGCACACTTCATTTCCCTATACAATTTTTACTCCTTTTGTTTATGGATTCGTTAGGATATGAATCTTTATTACTTTGAAAATGACATATATTAATGTACATTCGCAATTTAAAAAACATTTTAAATGTATACGAGTTTGTCCTAAAGAGTGGTAGTATTGTCTGCCCAACAAAAATATCACTGTCTCCAAAAAGCTGTTGTTGAATGTTTCTCCACTACATGAATGCATTTTAATACAACGTAATAATCAGTTAAGTATTATTTCGATCGACGCCTGCATAAGTCTTGCCCATTAACATATAACAAATATACTCGTCGGGATCGGCCGCGACCTGAGGGTTTCTGGTGACTGAGATCGTCATCAAAATTGGTAACTGTTCATCCTACAAGAGTATAAAACGCTAAAATGGGCCATAAACAGTCATAGAAACGTCCATATTAGTGACTGAAACCAAGAAAACGATGTCATTCATATATTCACTATAGCCAAACATTATAACGGAAAGATAGGCACCATAACTATACATGCCGTTTCCAATTTGCTCTCTTTATAATATATATTAAAGTAACACGTAGCAGTATATTTATCTAAACTAATGTGTGGTTATATTTTTATAACTGCTAGGCCTATAGGCCTCAGTGTTGCTGTATAACTTTTACCCTAATGCGTTAACACAGAAGAATACACAGTAAACCACCAATATTATTATAAATAACTGAAGGCAATAAAAATAAATCAATAGTGATTGATAATTATTAATTAAAGTTTTCTTAGTCCGGTGGTTCAACTCGTACTGCTGCATTTAATTTAAACCTGACTGACAAATTCTCAGATCCTGAACGGAATTATTCTGTGCCTACTAGATCAACGCACGCGTATCACGTCCTAGTCTAACTTTAATTCTGTGTTAAGAAATACAATGTAGAATACGTCCATTTAAAACGAAACTATTGTATTAGTTATGTTTCAATTTGATCTATTGACGCCATAACGAACCCACATGGAGATTGGGCAGATACGCATATTACAGATTATTTTTAAAATCATGCCATATAAGATCAACAATACGGTAGGTATAATCCAAAGGGACCGTAAAACACGCTAGAGTAGGGAAAAACGAATGTTTTTTTTAATCCATGTCGCGTAGATTAGATCGACGGCTCGGTCCATGCACGAATTTGGAAACCGTATAGGCGTCCAACTAAAATGTAATGTTACCTCATACAACAGGTATGTTGGGTTCTTTCATTCTCAGTCCAAACGTCAGTCTGCTTTCCCACGCCGAATAGCCACGCAGTTAAGGTCGTTACTGGTAAATCAGGAGGCACGTACATGAAGCTATGTATCTTCTTGTCGGTGTTACTGCACTCCAAGGGGCTCCTCCGTTAGCCCACCAGCATTCAGCACAGCCCAGCTACCGTAACGGGAGACTATCAATCTCAGAGTATTAGAATATCAAAAACACGCAAGAGACGAATCTGACTCTGCAACCCTCCTCTTAGTATCGGATCGTTGGTGCTGTATTCAGCCTCATAAGTCCATTTCTGTGCTGTACGACGCGGCTGTTTATCGTGTGAAAATCACAATAATCGCCCCTGCGCGGGGGCTGCTCACTGCCGCCCCCTGTTTAGCAGCCTTTTCACGACTGAAGCATTCCACTAAAGATTACTCAAAGTGGTTCGTTCTAGAAATCCATTTAATTCACTATTCTTTGCCCTTTCATTGCATTTATATATGCCAGTTGTATATTTTATGGCGTGCAATGTGCGATGGTTCAGGTAGGTTGCAGGCGTGGCGGGACAACCAAAGAAAAAATCTTTCCTTGAAATAAATATTGCATGGTTATTAAAGCTGAGTTACGTGTATGTCATGTGATATAAAATGAGATATCTAAAACTAAAAATGTCAAGCGCTACGGCACGATAAACGGAAAACGCCGTCTTACACGGACGCGCACAAAACAACGTCCATAACAGTAACACCGCCTTTGAGCAGTCTGCAGTCGACATGACACGAAAGAGCGAAAGTCTTAATTTAACGTAATTCCACCCCCCCCCCCAAAAAAAAAACAAAGGATTTTAAGTGTACGATGAGCGAACGTGTTCGGAAGTTTGTCCGCAGGGCTTACGTGGACGTTCATAATTGTTTTCGATATATATATTCAGCAGCGAATTTACGAATCAAACAAATAATTTACATTATCTTTTATTTTATGGAAGGACTGGGAGACAGATCCGACTTTTATTATTATTATTATGAGGTCTACTACTACTATGCCCAATAATAATAATAAATAATAATTTCAGTAATGTACCCTAATAATGCTGTTAGAAATCGACACTGTTAATAACAGAAGTTGCAGTCTTTATGAGAGAGTATTTTAAACCGGGGCCGAGAGCTGGCCGACTGCATGTACCGCCGCCGAGGCCGCTTCATCCCGCGTCCCCGTACCGCTGATACCGCGAAGGTCGTGGTGATCCGCGGCGGGTTGCGGCACACACCGGGCTAGTCACGGCTCACACTGTGGTGTGCTGTATTTTACTTCTTCTTCTCAACGAATTAAAAGGGTTTCGTTATGTATGTCTCTCTTTTTAGGCGCACAAATATGACAGAGCTGTTAATATAGGCCTACATTGATATGCACCTTCATTAGTGCGGAATGAAAAATAGAAAAGCATCACTGAACCTGTAAATTAACAAAGCAAAAATAACAAGAGGGCTATTATCTGTGAGCGCAAACATTTCTCATTTTAAATTCCAGTAAAGATCTTCTTGATTATTTGTTTTAGACATGTGCGTAGTGCAGACGCCCGTAAATAATAAACAACTAGGCCTATAAATTGTAATGATTATTTGGTAGTTTGTGTAATAGGTTTTTGTCACACGTGACCGTGAGCGCTGTAAAGGGAAACTCAGGCATAGACATGCGATGTATGAACTCACCTGGCAGATGTAACGATCGATTATACCAGTAAAAGTTAATTACTGAAATTAAACAAGGGCGTGGTGAAGAATTTTAATTGAGCACTGACGTACATATCAAATTTAAAGCTTAATTGATAGTTAGTCATAAATCACCTAGTAATTATATTTGTCAGATGTACGGGCGCCGACCGAACATTAATATTAAAAATGCTGGACTTTTAAGTTACCAATTAATTATTTAAATATATAAGGGAAATGGGGGGAAGTTAATAGTCCGGTGATTCTGTTTATCTTCTAACGCAGTACAAGGTTTGCGCTATATGACATTTATCTTTTCATTTGGTTTAATGTGAATTCGTTTGACTGCAATGCTTCAATTAAACAGAGAATTGCACTTCGTCATGGAAAGGCGCTATATACCCGTTGATCGGGGTTTCTACGAAACACGAGGCAGTTCAAACTTAAATTGCTGACTAATACGGTGACGAGTTTTCATTGTAAAACATCCATCCATCCAACCCGAGGGTTTGAAGAATATAGCTTAAGTAATTAATCATAAGTCATCCAAAAGTTTCATGGAATATAAGCGAAACAACCAGAATGAAGAAAAAATCAGTTTCGCGCTGAACAGGAGCCGCCCCCCTCAAGTTCAGTACTGGCGCCTAAATAATACAGAACAGGCAATGATGCAAATATCCGTGTTTCTCAGTGAAATCTAAATGCTGGTGTGTTTGTTATGAAGGCGTTGTACAAACTTTTTATGCTTCCACTTAATAAAGCGATAACAATCACAGTTTGTACAATTAATGGAGTTAGTGCGACCCCTGGCGTTCAATAGCATGATAATGGTACTGTTATAACGCTTATATGCAAGAAAATGACTAAATTACCAATAAATTATTTTATTTATTCTTTGGTTTAAGTAATTTTTGCCCGTTTAGGCTCCGGACCCCCCGACCCTGAATATATTAAGCGGGTACAGAAAATGGATGGATGGTTTAATCAGGAAAATGTCATAATCAAAACCTGCAAAAGCCTACAACAGCACTGAAATGACCGAACGATAACGATGCGCCTGTCTGAAAGACATTTCACTCGAGTTGGTGTCTCACCTCACTCTGAACGGAATGAAACTCGCTCTTTACCAGTCTCACCATGTAGGCCCTGGTCTAACAGGCCGCTCAGGCACCGCACATCGCTTGCTAGCTGGGGCCGGGCTCGGAGAACAATCTCTTGTTCTATCCGGATAAATATATTCGGTTGCCTGAGATTTTGTGTGCGTTTTTAATGTTTTATGAGAAAAAATACCGACCTTTGACCAGAATGAGTAGCTCGAAGATAAATAGTGGATGAAATTAATTGATTTCAGTCAGAAAACAACAGTGTTCGTGCTTGATTTAATAATTTAATCCACATTCTTTGCGTTGCTTTGTCTTGTATTCTGATTCATTCCTCTTTTATGTTTTAGCAAACCAGGCACCAAATAAATTACTTTTTAATTCTTCTTTACCCACCAAAACTTATTAAAGTGAACGCAGTTGTTTGGTAGGTTAAGCTAAGCGTCCATCCTGAAATCCGTTAATTCAACGTGCGAGCAGGGGCTGCTTCTTGTCACAGTTGAGGGGTAATCGGGCCCGACAGCCATTTTCAATGTCCAGCAGCTCGCTTCGTTAATTGGGTACAACAGGGTGGAACAATAGAGAGTGTTTCAGTGATCAGCTATAGGAAAACCGGCTGTAGCGCCCGCTAATTGGAAGCCACTGCTACCGTTGTCTGCCCCAGTCTTTGTGAGCCGGTCTGCAGGCAGGCGACAGGCGACGTTTCGCGGACAAGGCGCTGTCTGGGCGGCTGAACGCCCGATCGCCGCCCTTCAAAACTCCCATCATAATCAGCACATTTTCCCTCCTTCTCTCGGGACGGGCGAAAGAGCCGCGGTCATTCTAAGTAATTAACACTTGTAACCTGAGTTGATACAACACCGCAAACTAGTTTTTTCAGCAAACTAAACCTTCGGAAGACGCGTCTATGTCTGCATGTAGACAAGCAAGTCAATACCGTGATATTTACATTCAAAACGACCCCTTCCCGTGTTTATTAAGTTGAAAACGCCTCTCCGTCTTTAGAAAGCGATAAATGATAAATAAATACTGTATAATTTAACACTTGTCTCCGTAAACACGCAATGTGTACACATGTGCAGTGCATAGCTCCTAATGCACACATTTACTGTCGGCAGGGGGCGCTGTAACTCAAAATACAACGTTAACCCTACACTTTTAATCGTCTAAAATATCCATCCATCCATCTCCCAACTGCTCATTCATTACAGCGTCCCGAGAACCTGGGGCGCATCACAGGAAGCCGAGGACAACAAAATATAACAATATAACAAGAGTGTCTGATTATGTCCAAGAATACACATATCGGACTGATTTGAAATCTTCCTGAATATTTTATATTGCAGATAATGTTGTATATAAAAATAAACATCAAATGAGGGCGATTAAAATCATAATAACTGTACAATACAATTCCGCGCATCTTTAACAAAATAAATGGTTCAGTACCTGCCTGTACTGTCAATGTCATTATATAATAATATAAAAAGTACAAAAGCAAAAGTGAAAACCCCAAAGAAGAAAAGAACTTAAATATATAACATGTGTAACTAACAATTAACAATTTGTTTTTTATTGAGGGCAAAGAAATAGTGTTGAAGTAACCAGCATGAAGGTGGCCGATTAGAAACATTTTTTTTTCTTCAGCAATGGGATGACTGTGAAATACCTAAACTCACCCCATCGTTGCAGCGTGAGGTCAGATCAAATAAAAAACATTACGTACAAGCCAATGTACACCATTAAATAAATTAATATCAGTCTGCATGCGGCGTATTTACATAAACGATTCTATTTAACTACATAAATAAGTCAAATTCGGGCATCCATCCGGGTGTTCGTTCCTCAGCCAAAGTACCTTGCCAGTCCGTATTTCCCAACGCCCTCGGTGCTCTTGTGTACGGTGAACGCCCGTCTCAGAAGGAGGTGAAAGTTAGCCGTTTCATGCTGCCATCACGCTTGACTCCTCAGCAGAAAGTCACCCACCTCCGATCTCCTATAAGCCTCAGTGAGACGCACACGCAGAAAATAGCCCGTGGGGCTTCTGTCAGTCAGGCGTCCACTTCTTCAGGACGCCGTTCAGGAAGTTCCTGTCTGCTGCTCAGCCCAGTGAGGTGCGGATGCCCATTCCTATGCAGAACTGCATCACAGTGAACTGGATGTTCCTGACCTGGCTTGTGGGAGGCGCACCTGTCACTTTGGGGAAGTGCTCCTCTGCCCCTCCAGGCCGCTGACGAGCTTTTGGATGCTCTGCAGCTCATTAATGGGGTCCGTTAATAAGGTTTTGCCCCTGTAGGTCACTGTATGGCGCTCAGGAGTAGGCGGGACCACTGGACTCGTATCCCGGCTGGCTGGCACAGTCCGAGCGAGCATGCCAGCACCCTGGCACAGGGCACCAGGAACCGTGTAGGGGCTGTAGTGCAGGCAGGACCGGGCGGCGCCCAACAGCGGGCTGCGTGAGAGGGGGGCCGCCATGTAGGCGTAGGGGTGGGAGAACAGTGCCCCCAAGGCCGGCAGAGGGATGCCCTGCAAAGGAGAAATAGCACCACCTGTCACCCTCACATCCTCCAGTGACATGAGTAATGAAATTCAAACCCACCTTTCCCACAGTGGCCATCCATCTACACCAGGGGTGGCCAGTCGTATCCAGAAAGGGCCGCTGTGTGTGCAGGTTTTCGCTACAGCTCCCTAATTAGATTACTAATTAGAGACATAATTGGTTGAAGAGTCCTCACACCTGGGTTTGAACAGCTGACCTAAAGGTTACCCCAAAAACCTGCATACACACTGGCCCTTTGTGGGTAAGATTGCCCACTCCTGACCTACACCCAGTATCTCTACGCACGAGTTACGGAGCGACAGAGAGCCACCGTTCTGCAGCTCAGCCCCCCTGCACCCCTTCGTGGCATGATGCACCACAGCTGCATTTAATCTCTACTGTAGGCCACACCTACTGGACATGTGTGTGGTTAAGCCACGCCCACATAGTCAGCAGGGTCCACCTCTTATTGCAGGTAGGAGGGGCTTGAGCATCCGGAGCACAGTCTGATGGATACTGATGGACACACTGTGCTATATGACTGCGGGAATGGGATGCATTACCTGTGAGAGCTGCCACGGGAATCCGCAGGGCCCCCCTGACAGCGCGCTGCCCCCCAGGCCTGCCACCCCAGAGACGGATGCCAGCAGCTGCCCCATGCTCATAGCGGACAAGCCACCGGGAGTCACGGCCAGCTGCCCTGGGGGCAGGAACAGGGGCTGAGGGCCGTACAGTGATTGGCCAGGCAGGCTGGAGAAGGCCAGGGCCTGCAAGTGGGCGGTGCTCAGGTGGGAGGGGCTGTCCATCTGAAGCAGCACTGGGCAGGAGCCACCCTCGGTACTCCCCAGGGTCCCGTAATCCGCCCTGTTCCTGCACTTGCTATCCGACTGGTCTTTCTGCTGCGTGAGGTCGCTGGGGTTTCCTGGGTCTCCCTTCTTACTGGGGTTGGCCCCACCTTCTGACCGTGGTCTGGAGGGTGGGCTCCGGGGCCCGGGGCTGCTTGGTCTGACAGAGGGATTCTCCAGGTGGTCTGGTTCCTGGTCACTGTCTTTGTGGTTCCTCGCATCTGTCACATGGCCAATAAACAGATATACAGACATGAAAGAAACATCCACACAGGCCTCTGGTTGCTGGATCTGACCCAGGGTAATTATTACAACGCACAAACAGTACAGTGTTAAATATCTTCTGCTTTACTCTCCGTCAAGACCCACAGAGAATCTGCAAAATTCCACGTTAACCCACTGGTACTGGTACTGGCAAAACATTTAACAGAAGCACACTATGCAGATTTGAATGAGTTTTCCGATTAAAAGTAAGGCATGTCTACTGCCAACAGCGAAAGTGCCGTGAGCCCGACGGCCGCTGGGGGGCGCAGAGCACCGGATTGCGTTCTGACCCAAAATGAAAACGTTAATTACGGACCTGTGCCCCAATCGCCCCCCGACAGAAACACTTGTTTATTGGTTTCGGTTTTGGGTGGAGGAAAAGTAGCGACGTAGGATAAAAGTGAATAAAGCGCTGGAACCGGTTACAAAAACTTTATTTTCTACCCATTGTGCCTTCAACATAGCCTACTTTATATATATTATTACACGGCTTTAATACACCCGCCAAAGCAGAGCAGATATACACACGCCAGTTATCGCAGTTGAAAAATTATAGCGCCTCTCTTGTCAAGCCGATACCTCTCTGGGAGCGAGTCGTCCCGGGGGCGGGCGGCGAGTCCCCACCGGCCCCTGGGTCACAGGAGGATGCGTCCGACTCCCCGCCGTCCGGATCCGCAAACGCTCGCAGTGGCGCCAGAGTCAACTGCTTTCTAGAGGGAGCAAATAAATCACGCATTACACAAGGACACGAGAATCAATTACAGCCCATGTCCACAAAAATATTTCTTACATTTCGGCCCGTAAAAATAACGATATAGCGGCGTTAATGGAAAACGCGCAGCAGAAAGACAATAGCAGTTTATTAGGCTATAGCAGTATGGCAGCGATCACTGTACCTCTTTTCTCTCCTCCCGTTCCCCGTGTCTCTGAAGCCTTTAGCGAAGGGGTTGTTATCAATTTTCAACTGAGTGATCTGCAAAGAACGGAAGGTAGGGGTCATGTCACGGTTAGAAATCGTTTATCAAGTTATTACTGTGTATATCGAGGTTTATCATCTGATTGCCGAGAAATAACTTGCCAGCGGATTTTCTGTGCGACAAACCAGCACAATCTACATTTACTTAAATTAATAGGAACTTGAAAATAATTACACGCACGTTTTCAAACACTTTACACGGACGTGATTTTGGCGATTTCACAGATATGGGCCTATCTTACCGTAGGCTATTGCTTGGTTTTCGGATGATAGGCCTGTGTTTAAAATAAGCCGCATTCTGAATTAAAACGGATTGTAGCGCAGTAGTAATTTCTAATACGCATTTATTTTAAGATGGCATGAAAAATAATAAATACACCGCATGTCATAGGTTATTCTATTGAACATTTTGATTATTAACTTTTACAACTTAATTAGGCCTATCCGTCAAATATCCCAAATGGAAATCGGAATAGCTAGGCCTAATTCTTAAAATTAAATGCTAAAATGAATAAATTAAATGTTTTAGGCTACTGTCGAATGGCCATGTTAAAATAGAGACAGTATAATGAACGATATAATCATACGGATATACTCAACGAAATGTTAGATTCACAAACTAATACGAGCTACTCTCAAAAAGGCCGACGGTCCACAATATGTATGACACCAAGCACAGAGCACTGAGGGAGAAAAGCGGGCGTAAAGTAGAGGGAGAGTAACTTCCCTCCGCATGCAGGCATTTCTGACAACTTCATTTATTACATTAAAGTATAATTTAATGTAAGAAGAATCGTATCCACGGTGGTATAAGCGAAAAGCAGATACGCGGCGTGATATGGTATCGAACCCCGACACGAACACGCATGATGTCACGTTTATTAGAGATGTGAGGAGACACATCTCTATTAAATTAATATAATAAATATTATTATAATAATAATTATTATTGGCCTATATAGTAATATTTCTTGCAAAATAGCACTAGTACGTTAATTATTCAAACCTCCGTTGTATTATACAAATATTTACACATTGGTGAGTCAATGTAGTCCACTGACGGACGGAAATTATTTAGCTAAACAGGGGGACTCTTACACCAGACATAGAGATGTTAAAGGGACAGGCCCAGCTGAGACGGCAAGTACCTTGTCGTTCTGGTAGGCGGTGACGGCGATGAACTCTGTCTCCGGGAAAACGTAGGTCCGGAAAGTGCAGTAGGGAAGCTTCAGGATGTCGTTGGCTCTCACTATGTGGAAGCGCGGCTGGTATTTATGCATGGAGTTCAGGATGGTCTGCAAAACGCGCCAAGCATCTCTGTCAATGGCAGCGCGTACGGCAAATCCTTCTTAGGCCTGTATCTGAACACGGAACAGCGCAGTACACTGCAGCAGGCCTGCAGGATTGATGTCAGCTTATAGCCTGTCCGTTTTACACAAAACACGAATAACAGTATAATTGTAGCCAGCGCTAATAATGCACTTATGGGGCATCCCCCCATGCGCGACATCTCATAAAAAGTAAAATTATTATATATAAACCCCAAAACTGAGACATTCACCTGTCAGCAGTTAATTAAATTTTCTTCCGAATTATCAATGAATAGGGCCACCTGCTCCGCTTTCACGCGAAGGGCAGGCATTGAAGGACATTTTATATAACGGAACCCATATTTTATATTATAGGCCGACGGTCAGTTCATACGGACGGCTCACCTGACTGCTTGTAAGTTACTATATCTACCAAAACTAAACTGGCCTAAATAAAATATCCAGGCGCCCACCCTATAAATGCACTGGAGACTTATGCAGTGGCCACATGCAGGTACTAATGCCTAAAGTACCTCTTGGTTCCTTTTAACTGTAACACAGGCGCACTAATGGCTAATTCGAATGTTTTAACTTGCCTGATTAATGCATCAGGTCTCTGAAACATTGCAAAAGTGTTTTGGTAGCTGATATAATATGTTTTGGAAGCTATATATAGCTATTACCAAAAATAATAAATAAAACTGATACAAAAATCGCAGTGGCCCCGTATAATAGCTATTTAATGGACTACTTACAAACCCATGTTTGTCAGAAATATTATTGGTGAGCTTGAGCTTATGGAAGGTGACGGGCTTTGCCATCCACTGCTCGCCGGAGGCCGGGCTGTCCGGGTGGATGTACATCCGCTTGGGCATCTCCGGGTCGGCCTTCCCGGCTACCATCCAGCGGGAATTGTGGAACTTGTAGCGACAGTCGTCCGCAGCCATTATATCCATCAGTAAGATGTACTTGGCTTTTTTGTCGAGACCATTAACGCGGACCTTAAAGGGCGGGAACATCCTCCTGAAACGGAGAGCAAAGACGGTCAGGAGGTCCGTCGCTAAACGCGGTGAGAAATGCAGCACATCCCCACAGAGAGGCTTTTAAAAGACGGTCATATTTATATTAAATATTCGTACTCACGCTCTTCGGCCCATAACGCAAGGAGCATTTACTTTAGTGTACGATATGAAAGGCCGACGTATGCAAAACACTTTTAAAGATATTTTAGTTTTAAATGCCTACTATCCTGCCACGTTGTCTTCTGTAAAGTAAACCTATAAAAGGTCGGAATCAAATCTACCGACCTTAAGACCATTCCAGGTCTCTATAAATAACTTTCCAGAGGATACATGCGAGTTTGACCAACCCACTCACACATTACGTTAATTATCAGAACATATACGTTTCCTACATCTATTCTAAAAGCATAGTGTTAGACCCACGCGTAAATGTACTACGCAAAAGCACCATTATTCTCCCCACCTTCCAGACTTGGTAATGACCATTTCGGTCCCAATTTTGTGAAACTGGTCCCAAAGCTCCTTAGCCTCCAATGTTACTTTTGGGTCGTCCTCGGCTTCCTCCCCCGCCGACTCGAAGCTTTTAATGCTGCGCAGATGAGCCGCCTGCTGGTGATGACCCAGCGTGTTAAGCCCGGCTTCCGCGGCTGCAGCAAAAGCTTGTTCCGCTATCGGTTTGCCCAGGGAGCCCGTAGGCAGCGTCAGTGCCGGGAAGAAGGATGGCTGCGCGGCCGATAGGAAGGCTGACACGGGAAAATCGGCCGGCCGATGAGCGTGGAAAGGTTGATAAGCCATCGCAGTCCCCGTGAAAACTCGGTCTCTCATCGGTGCATCCAAAATCTGTATAAAATTACAACAGACTGCAAGGTCGCTCCCCTCGACACTAGAATAGGTATCCACTTGACAGAAGCAGTAGAAAATGTTGAATTGAAAATGAAACTGCAGCGTTTGGTTTGAGACCCCGATCAGAAAACATCCACAACTTCCTCCACATAGTCCCGCGGCAGAATGAATCTGTGCGACTTTATCTTCTTTCTGAAGACACACTTTCGGCGCTCCTTCCTCTCGCAGAAAATAAAAGTGCAGCCATCAAACAGCTCCCGGACTCTCAGATCTCTCCCTCTTCACGGGGAAGTGAAAGCATCTCACCTGTGTCTTGCGTCCCGGTCCCCGCACTAATGAAGCGAGCCTTTGATTACTCATTTTACGCTTTCCGGACCAATTGCGGACCCGAATAGGCGTGGTTTTGACAGCGGTGGCCAAGAGTAGAGAGGGAGGGGGCGGCTGGAGCGGCAACGAGGTGTCAGAAGCATTAGCGACAAAATCATGTCAACAGAATAAAATATTAACCAATGACAGAGATGAGATGGGAAGATCCCACCCAGCAAAATGTTAAACACCGGATCCGGGCTCTGTTCTCAGCCGGCGGAGAGAGTCCTTACTCACTTGTTGTAAATTATTTTCCGGAGTTCGGGACGTTGTTTCGAAAATACCAATAGACACCCGATCTTAGCTCTTTGCGCTTTGAGTCTGTTTCTGTTAGAATACGCCTATTTATTTTTAAACATGCGCATAGACTATACTTTGGTTAAACATACATCTTTAAGGAAGGATTTTTCAGTGTACATTTAAAGTATACTAATATTTACTTTGCTTATTGATTTTTTTTTTATTTAGGCATAATTTTATGCTCTTTTGTAACTTTTCACTTACGGAACAAAGGTCTTCCCAAACGAAATGTCGTTTTGGCGCTTTATCCAGATCTGATGTTTATCATGTGCTAAGGGGGAAATGATTGACGTACAACGTGCGCCAAATAACAGGAATGGTCATTATCTGACCGAGTTTTTATTAAATGAATGCCCTCCCTAGACCGCAGCGCAGAGAAAGCGTTTAACTGGACCTGCGGGAAACGGGTTTCATGTTCAATGGGAAGGATAAATAAAACGGCGCCTCAGTAAACGTGTCCCCGGGCAGGACTAAAGCTCTGCACCACTGGCGGGACCCAGACAAAAAGCCGGGGGCGGGAATCGGTGAGTGTCCGGCAGCACCCTGCGCCTCTGATGTGTGACTTCAGTGACCGAATCAGAGAAAGCTGTTTACAGGATCGACTTTGCTCAGTACCATGAAGTCTGGCAGTGATTTTTCCCCCAAATTCTTTAAAAGCACCCAACCTGCGCATCGCAAACGTGTGTTGTGCATCGTGTTATGCAAACCTCCGGATGACCCAGTACCACTGTGGACCTTAAGAAAGCCATCGCAGGAGTTCTGATTAACTGGCACTCGGTTCGTTAGAGGGCCGTCCGGCGCCAGTCTGCTGGCCGCCCACAATAAGGACCGTCTGCTGTCACTTCGCATTTAGCCCCAAAATCTCAAACAGCGTGCATCAGCCCCGTGCCATTAAAACAGCGCCAAGGCTCACATTGACATTTTTGTTTTCGGCTCCTAGCGCGTTTTCAATGAAAAACGACGGGTTTTAATGAGTAAGAAATACACAGCGTTCCAGCGGACGTGTGTATGCAGCCTGCATAGCCAAGCGGAACATCTCATAGCAGAAACACCCAGTTCGCGTCCTGCTGAAGCACAGCACGACTTCTGAATAAAAAAGCAAAAGAAAGTTTTTTTTTTGCTTTCTCCGTGTTAGAGCAAAACCCGTATAGGAAAACCTAGCTGGAGGTATGTCCCTAAATCTTAAAAATTAGAATTTAATCTTCTGAACAGCGGCATCGCCGTTTCTAGTGTCTTGGCAGCCCGTGACCTTCCGTACAGTATGCGCTGTCTATTAAAATAGTTTATTTTCGGTCTACTTGAGATTACGTCGTTACGCTCTATATATAAGCTAAATTCAAATTGCGGTTTTGAGCGAAATCGTATTTTTAGTAGTGTGCGCGTTTATTTCAACATGACATTCTTGCAGGTTGTACATCGTCGCTATAATTTTAAGTGAAGATGTTGTATAGCAACAGCGTCAAAACAATGATTTTTTACATTGATTTTCTGTAGATGCAATCTCCACAGTTGCTTTCCGTCTAAAAAAAGTAGATTATACATTTCTTAAAATATTTTTATCGCCAATGATCGAATTTAAATATTGTTATTATTGCTATTAAACTATCTTTGAGTCCGTCGATTAAACTAATATACTGTAAAATATCATGAATAACATGCATTGGTATAGCTATGTATATCAATAAAACGTAGTGTATGTTAAATTATTATCGATTTAAATTAAAAAATAGCCCGTGGTATATAATACAAGAAAAGAATTTAGATAAATTTAAAGGAAATGTTTTATTAATATAGCTTTTGCATAGATCTTGTTTTGCAAATACAAGCAGGCCGGTTTGGATAAGATCCGCGTAGAGCTGGAGTGTAATGAAAAGGTTTGACGCAAATGACGTTAAATTTTTACAGTTTATTTGATATACCGCCGTATATATGTACCTGAAATTTGCTGTAACATGCAGAAACTTACGCATCAAATTCTGTCGATAAAATACGGATAAAGTCTGCGCTTATCTTAGGTGACCATCCGCTTACACTTTACCACAAGTCCGCTGGTCTTTACAAGGACGCTCGCTTTATGTGCTATTTTAGTTGCGTATTATTATGTGTCTTAATTAATACATTTAATCCAGAATCAGAAATAATAACAACAATAATAATTGTTATAATCATTTTAATTGTCTATTAACCACCGAAACCTCTAGAAATAAATGGTATCGCACAATGGTGGGTTTGTTTGGTGTTTTGGAAAATAAATGGTTGATATTACCGACACATTGACATCGTTAATGGTTTTTTTCTTTATATATTTAGGGGACTAATTACATAAACAAAGACCTAAATGGATGTTTGATTTATTTGTGCTGGAGCCTGGTTACACTTCTTACGTAAATAGACATGAAAACAAGGTACGGAACAACGATATGTTGAGAGTTTCGCTTTTGGGTAGCATGAAAAGGCGTGATCCTCAAATAATGACATTTGTCTAACTATTAATTTGGAATTTACGCTGTTTCTGATGTTATACGGCGATAATAAAGAACCGTAGGCTGCAGACACGCCAGTTATTTCAATATGGCACGTGTGGCTTTTCGTTTGTCTACTCATATTAGACGTAAGCCCACGACTTCGTGTACTCTCTAAGAGGACAATGAAAATGACCATTGTTACCCCAATGCACCCAGATGTATTGCTGAAATAGCGTAAAACATCTAATAGACAAAATCATAAATATCTTAAGGTAAAACGCAGCCGAGGACCGTATCGCGGATTTGTCAGATATGCTTTCTTTTCCATTTCCCCCTGCACGCTTTCGTCATCCGGCTTCATTGCATCATTTCTCCCGGCATATTTACTCTAAAGTCCGAGGCCTTGGCGCCAGACCGTTTAGGACCCGTCACAAACCTTCATATTTCCTTCTCAGATGTACACTCTGGGCCTCTCATCGGCCCACCCCCGTTCCCATTTATCCCGACTCTCCTCTCTTTCATCCCCTCCCTCCCTCTGCCTGTTTATGTTCCCGTAGCCCGCTTCCCCTCCCCTCATTAAAGTCTGGTTTTAATCCCCCAGTTCAGCGCTTTGTTTGCGAGCCTGTGCAATTTGCTCCTCTTCGCCGCGGCCCTGTCCCGACAGCCGCACAAATTGTAGCTGACTGACGAAAATTAACAAGTCTCATCGACCCCCCCCCGCCCTCCACAGCTAGCTTGGAACAGCAGACCATACACACAAAACAGCACCCCCTCCTAAACCCACACCACCAGCGGACGTTATCGCAAGATATGCAGCATTTACAATTTACAATTTACAATGTATTCACAATTATTGTCGTATATTCACTTTCACTGTTTGCACGTCACTGAAATAAAGTAAACAAGAAATAAAACGATTTATTTATTAAGGCACAAGAAAGTAAGTGTACGAAGTTCACAAGTCACAACAGTAAGGGACGTTGCTACTGGTATTAAAAAATACCATTTCCTGAATCATTCGAGACTTTCATTGTACGCACACAACGTGTGTAAATCCCGGTCACTTATAACGCCGATTATCACACTATTTAACACGTTAAAAAGTACATAAGCCATATGGGATCTAATCTTTTGCATGACACGCATACCTATCCCTCGTGATTAGGGTTGGGGGGCGGTTTCCAGGATAAGCCGCTGTCTAAAGTTTCACTGTGACTGGAGCAGGTGAAATATCAGAGGAAAACCGATGCCCATCAACTAATTACCCCACTGCCGTAATTAGCGGGATGTCCGGTAGACGGGTATCGATTTTACTTGTTACTGTTACATTTCTTTCATTAGGGAAATTTTGATTTCAAATTTTCATCCCCCAATATATTAAAACCCAGTTTGAAACGGCGACCTGAACGCGAATCCATCGTGTTTGCAGCTTGTTCACTGATTTATGCTAAATTAATTGTAGGAGAATTATTAAAAAATATTCAGCAACGCTGCTTTATCTCAGTTCCAGTAACGAGGGCACGCTGCGTGGAGACATTTCTCGGCTTTAAATGTTCTTACATGGCCCTATCCTCTACACCGGCAATGCGGACCGGCCAGCTTCAGTGGATATGTAATCAACCCCCTTCTCTCCCGCTACGTGTCCCCGCAGCTCAGGTGAAGTGTGCGGTCCGGACGCGGCACGCCAACATGGAGCACTGGAATGCAATCCAGCCATTATATGTAGGACCTATGAAAACGTTTGGAAATATGTGCAGAACATACGTTGGTGTGGAAGAGCTGCATCGAGCCAAAGAAATCAAGGTTCCGACAAAGGCCTTATATTTGTGCGCGTTCCAGCGCTTACCTACACAGCAGGGCACCACCTGAACCCTGCAGTACTGGAGAAGACGGATTTTGGGTAAAAGCGTTACGTTAAAAATGGACATTTGGATCGTTTTGAGTAGGTGGAATGTTCTCGGTAAGACATCGACCAGGAGTATATTTATTGTGCAATTGACCGGTGAAACGTGTAAATCACCTTGCATTAAAGTAATTGCATAAAAGGATGATTAGAACCCCATGATCAAAGTCAAAAGCATAGCACTTTTTTAGCCTACATTTTTAACTGGACGCTGGTTTTATTCATCATTGGTCTCGCCCTGTTGACAGTAAGTCCTAAACCAAAATTAGTTAAGTAAAGTTTAACCGCGCATTTACAACACAAATCTTATGCAGATGCAAATACGTGATTTTACTATGTCCTAATAACTGACACAGTTCACATTGGAATGTAAATAAATCTTTCACAAATTATGCCACTCACTGCATGTCTTAATAGCGTTTTGTTTATTGCTGTTTTAATTTAATTACATCTGTTAAAAACACGCCGGAACACACGTTTCAACAATTATTTTTATAAAACCTAACGGGTCGATAATCTCCTTAATCTTAATCCTGATGTAAACATTCATTAGTAAGTAATTAATATGTTATAATATGACGAGAGTTTAATTCCTACAGGGTTTTTGGATTTTTGTTTTCGGAAATACATCGTTTTCTGTGTGCACTCCATCAGATATCTGTGTTGGCATGTGTACCTGTTTCTCCGGCCTTTTCTTTGTGCTTTGCAGTCTGTTGTTTTCAAAGCACCAGCGGGATGTTCCAACAACTCAGAATTTCTTGCTTAGTTGGATAACTTGTTAAGGTTTGTCTGAGCTAAACGTAAGAGAACGAAGAAATTGACGAAGTCAATTTAGCCCAGACTACATTCAGTCCGACAAGTAATCCGGCCAAACAAGAAATCCTGCTTTGTGGGACACCCCCCAGATGTAATACAAACAAACAAACAAAAGAATAAACATTTCCAGTTGGGGGGAGGGGCAAAAACGCATCTTGCTTAACGTGCTGTTTTGTATATCTATTGGGTATCAACAAACCGCTTATGCAAGGATGCAGAGCGGCAGCATAAAACACTAATTAATGTCTCGCCAATTAATCTTAATACAGACAGGGCGACCAGGGATGGCACTGCCCCTCCCCCCAAACATCGCCCATGATATACTTTCAATCAGACATTTTACCACCTTTCACATTGTTACACATGAATCCGCAGATTGTCTATAATTTTGAGAGGAATCACTGTTGGACTGTCAGCTGGTATAAGACTGAGAGATCTGAGTTGGTTCTGTTTATTTTTCATTTTAAATGTCAGAAGAGTGAAGGAAAATAAAGAACATGTTAAGAAAATAAAGGAGTTGACAGTGGTGTATGCGGTGTCTGATATTTTTTTAAAAAAATCCTGTAAATTGCTATGAAATGGACGGATTACTTCTGCCAGGAGCTCCGGGAACATGCAGAGATAAAGACACCCTTCAAAATCGAGAATGAGTTACTCTTAGCAACAAGTACGATGCCGGAATCTACCAGAAACGAGACGGTAGTTACTGTTTTCACTTAAACCATTTAAAACCAACAAATTCCTTCTATCTTTCAAATTAAATGACTTGTTTATTCCAAATCATCTTCCTGCATGTTGTATCCACACACTGTACCTCACTCAGACCTTCATTGATTGGAAGGTCCCTTCCTCTGACCTCCACACCATGCTGCCTCGGGTGGCCAGGTTCCCAGAGGACTGGCACTTAACTCCAGCATTACAGAACAGCTCCCCGTGTCCCTGTCACTGCGCCACCCTGCGGTGCTCTTGTTTTATCGGAACACCATAGTGGCATCTTTCTGGGTGCTACTGAGCAGCTGCTTAGGCACACAGACCCCGTGATGGGTTTCACATGTCCAGTGATCTGAGTTTAACTATGACGTTCATATTTTCTACCCATATTTTAACAACAAATTAGTTGTCCTGCCCCCTGCTCGGTTATTAGGAAAAAACTACTGAGGAACAGGTGGGGCATCACATGGGTGACATTGGAGATGGTGTTCCCACATAATGATGACCAATCAAGTGAGCACAGGAAGTGGAGCACAGGAAGTGGAACACAGGAAGTGACCTCAGCTGCATTGAGGACACGGTTGCTGAAGCGATGTACATGGTGTGTGGCTTGGGCTTCCACTTCCAGTCTGATTGAAAGCAACGTGTGTTAAATGAGTTGCAGGAAGTGAGACACAGGCAGTGAGCCCCCCCCCTCCCCCCCCCTCAGGCTAATGGTCCCAGCTATAGGGTTAATAACATGTAATCAAAGCCTCGAGACAGACTCAGAGGGAGGACCAATCATCAATCTCCACTCTCGAGTAGATTGATGATTGGTGCGTAACTCATGAAGCCCTTGGGCAGGAATTTTGAGCGGCAGCTACAGTCGGCTTTGAGCGGACATGAGTCGGCTGTGGAGGTCAGCAGGAAAGGGCTGGGCTCTGCTTTTCTTCAGGATTTCCAACGAAACCAAACGGCAGCATTTTCTACTGATACGTCCCATTGAAATTGGGCTTTCTTTAATCTTTAAAAAAAATCAGAGGACCAATGGAGTAATGTGGCCCTGTGTGTGTGTGTCTGTTTGCGTTTGTGTTTACCACAATGTGGTAAAACCCGTGACTGCATGTGTCTGTTTGTGTCGGCTTGTGTGCATTGCTGTGTATTGGCAGGAAAATGGGATTTCTTTTCTGTCGGCGCTGCTGAGCTGAATCCCATTTAGCATCATTACACTGAAGAGGGAAATCTAATAATGGGGGGAGGACAGGGGCAGAAGGACCCCCCCCCCATCTCCATTTCTTCTCATTCTCAAGGCTGGGTCTCTATCTCGAGGACTCACTTGTCTCCCCATCTCTCTGCCCCCAAATTTGTCTCTCTCTCACCCCCCCCATCTGTCTTCCCTTCTTTCTCTGCCCCCCCACCTGTCTCCCTGTCTCTCTCTCACCCCCCCATC
>JAODJX010001270.1:11250-23843 GCA_026776945.1 Isichthys henryi
CCGGTGTCCCCCCCACCCCCCCCCCCCCCCCCCCGTTGGTTTCCCTTAATTGTAAAAAACCCGGGGGGGGGGGGTGGTAAATGGCTGGCCAAACAAAGAGAGGCTGTCTGAGGTAAGGCAGGCAGGAAGTGAAACTCCCAGCAGGCCGCTGGGCCTCGTTTTAATGTAATTAATGATTCCTGACCTCAACAGATGAAAAGTTTCTGTCACTTGCCACTATTTTGAAGTAAAATGGTAAAAAAGGCATTTGTTCCAGAAGGATGTCAGACATCGCTGCCAGAAAGGTGGTGAGACACAAATATTAGAAACACATGGACAGAAAAAGGTAACATTTCTTGTTATATTTAGTGAATATTAAAGCAAAAGAGCGTATTCCCCAATGAGGAGTCATAAGAAAGTAAAATAAGGGCCTTTGATGCTGTTTATCGCTGGATCATCAGTTTGTGAGAGAGCTGCTCACTTTCTGCCTGTTTTCTTTGGATTGCTGGTGCGCCTGTGTAAAGCCAGTGACCGACAAACAGTTACCGTAAATGTGAATGGGGGGGGTTCTATCATTTAGGTCATGGAAGCATAACAGTGTTTGAGTGAAGGTAAAACTGAAACTATCGGAAAAAATATGTTCTGAAACACGTGTGGAGAGTCTTCTCGTTTTCGCTGTTGTGTTTTGGGCCAGTAGGGGGCAGCATTTCTCCGTATTTCTCACTGCTGAAACTGCGCAGAGATTTAACCTTGCCTTTTTAGAAAGTGTTTTTTTTTTTGAAGTTCTGGGTGGTGTGAGGTCAGATCCTGAAGTGTGTGGCATGGGGTGAGGTGGGAGGGATGTGGGATTACAGAAAAAGAGCGCAGCTTTCTTGATGCCAACCCGCAGCAGCCAGAAGCCGACCCCACCTTCCAGACACCTTCCTGTAGTGCCCCACTCCTCCACCAGAGGTGTTACAGTCTCTGGTCCCAAACTCAGGCTCAGTCAGATGCAGAATCTCCGGTGAATTTAATTCACTTCATTCTGAATATCGTATTTGTTGAAAAATAATGGGTACAGCCCGGGCTCTTCTGGGACCAAAACTTTGCGCCAGTATTTAGAGTACAATGGATGGTATGGATAGAGTTGTCATGACAATTCGATTAAACTTGATTACTCGATTATTAAAAAGCATCAATTAAAAAATTCCTTCTCGATTACTCAGCAATATGGCGGTTAGGTAGACAGCACATGCAGGATGACGGGCGAAAGCATCATTTGTGTGGAAGCACTTCACATTACAAGTGAATATGAATGCAGTCGTCTGTCAGTATTGCAAGGCAGAACTTGAATATCACCACGGCACGACTGCAAAGCAAACACATCTTAGAAGACATTCAGGTTTGACGGACTCACCCAGTAATGCGAGATTAGCTATGCCATAGATATCCGCCATGTAGCCTCTCAGTGTAGCCTATCCTGTCTTTACCATCACTTTGCCTTCATGTATGTTGCTTATTGTGTTTCCTGCATGTGAAAATAATCGCTGCTAAAACGAAGGTTACCCTGTCGCTTAGGCACATCATTTTACTTAATATGGTACACAATAACCAATTAGCGTGAATTATTTTTTCTTTAGGCAATGCGTATTTTGAGTAGGGCTCAATGAGACTAGAAAAAGATCACGATTGCGATATATATAGAGAAAATTAACTATACAGAAGCTCCTCTACTTACGAACTTTCAGACATACGAACGAAGAGGACTGTAAGTCCAAATTGTGTTCACTGGGATCCTGTTTCCCGTCCGCAACATCAATTTTTTTTCTGCGCGCCAATTCCGCCTAGTACGACTTCTGGCCGCTACTCCCACCGCGCAGCAGCGTAACGAGCGTACTCCCAGCATCCAAGTTCTTAGTACTTGCATATACCCTTAAAATTATGTTGAATAATGACGTACACACATTTCAAGTTACGAATGGCCTTTCGTGACCAGTCTTCTTCGCCTTTCTCCTCTTCACTCATTTGTTTAATTTCTCACAAACGCGCCACACAGTCTATGAATCGGGCCAACAGGATGAAAATGATATGGTTGGAATACAGTGGTCATGTAAATGCAGCGGCAGCAAACTTCAGACTGAATTTTTAAACCTATAATAGATAACGCTGAAAATGAACCATCATTAAAATGGCAAAGCTCGCTAAGTTTGGTTTCCTGTGACTAAGTAAATGTTTTAGTGCAATTTATTGATGGTTTGAACCCAGCAGACTATCGCGGTCCTTGCATGAAATGCCATGTTGATATTCACATCGCACAGCGTGCTGGGCTAGCGACAGTGTGGCACTGGGAAACGCTGCCACCGCACACCGCCGCTTGTCTGTGTGGAGTTTGCACGTTCGTTCTGTGTGTGGGGGCCTTTTCGGCAGATCCGCCGATTTCCTTATAGTCTCCAATATGTTAAATTTAAGTTAATTGGAGTACCTAAATTGATCGTATGTGTGACTGAGTGGGCATACTGCAATGTGTGGTTGGTTCCTGCTGTGTAGCAATTGCAATTTAATTGGCTGAGGTCTAGTGCCTATTACTGAATCACAGTCATGGTATATTGGAGTACAACCACACTCCTTTTCATATGTTACTGCTTTAATATAAACAGTTACTGGATGAATCGGTACTCGATTATTCATATATTAGGCATGGAGCAACCTGTGCATTTACCCCCTCATACAAATAGGGAGTGTGTCTTGTTGAAGCGTCCGTCTTAACTGTAACCTTCTCAGCATTTACACCTCTCTCCCTCCTCCCTTGTCAGACACCCCCTATGAAGTTCCAGGGCAGGCAGCTTGGACGGGGGCCATGCATGTTGGGAAAGGTGAGCGAAACATTAAAATGATCCTAAAGAACTGTTGTGAAGCAGCAGAAGTCAGTCAGAGGTGAGTGTTTTGCTAGTTGCCATTAGCATGCGGTATGCTTAGGTGATGGCAAAGCCCCGCCCACCTTGAAATTCCTTAAGCCCCATGAAGCACCTGGTGAGACGCCACGTCTCAAGGCCGTCTCCTCGGAAAAGAGGGGCAGGTGCCCATTTCCGCGTCTTTTTCCAAACCTTGCACGTCCCGTCCCCCAGGCTCGCCGCCAGGAGTCACACAGAGTGTCTCCAAGACGACGGAGCAGCCGGGGGCCCAGCCAGGTGACTCAGACCTGTGCCGTGCCATGCCTGGAGCGAAATACACCATCCCTGAAATGCTAAATGCTAACAAACGGAGCCAAATACACTGTTCCAGCAATGCTAAATGCTAACACCTGGAGTCAAATAAGGCTTCCCTGCAATGCTAAATGCTAACACCTGGAGTGAAATAAGGCTTCCCTGCAATGCTAAATGCTAATGCCTAATGGGGGGGGGGCGGTGTAGAGCCTGTCCAGGCAGAAGTACACCATGGAGAGCATAGCAGTCCATCACAGGACACAGACACACAGCAGGCGAGTCAGAAACTCCTAGATATACTGACTGCATGTCAGAGTGTGGGAGGGAACCTGCATCAGGAGAGCACACACAGCCTCCGGTGTGTGGGATCTGAACCCACGTCCTCGGGGGTGTGCGGTGGCAGTGCCTGCCTCGGAGCTGCCGTGCCGCCTGTCTCAAACCGTACATCATCTCCCCCTTAGAAACTTTCCTTTCTCCTAAATCAGATCCTTACCAGATCCTGGGTCCAACCAGCAGCCGACTGGCCAACCCAGGTGAGCCCCTGTATTCAGCACATTTTCACAGGTTCTTGCTCTGGGGGGCTTCATCAGGCCACGTGGCGCGGAGAGCTGCCAATCCAGCTATAAATAAATAATGGTGAAACTGGCCATTTTTACGTGCATAACATTCAGATCTGTGCAAATGGTATGGATAAAAATCAAAGTTTATAGTAAAAGAGCGCCCTCTGTCTGCAGGAATGTGTAACTTAAAGGTGGCCTTTTTCTCTTATTTAATTTGTTGGGTGTGGCTGCTGCCCAGCTGCCAGCTTGATGGCTACCTGGAAGAATGCAGCAGCAAGACAGTTGGGAAAAAAATTCCGAAAATAAAAACATTTTTTTGCTGAAACTTATTGGTAGAACTATCTCCTGTACACCCCCCACCACCCTGAATCCCCAGGATCTGGCCAGATACAGCTGTGGCAGTTCCTCCTGGAGCTGCTGTCGGACAGCGCCAACGCGGCGTGCATCACCTGGGAGGGAACCAGCGGCGAGTTCAAGATGACGGACCCGGACGAGGTGGCGCGGCGCTGGGGCGAGAGGAAGAGCAAGCCCAACATGAACTACGACAAGCTGAGCCGCGCGCTGCGCTATTACTATGATAAGAGCATCATGACCAAGGTGCACGGCAAACGCTATGCCTACCGTTTTGACTTCCACGGCATCGCCCAGGCGCTGCAGCCGCACCCTGCCGAGCCTCCCGCCTACAAGTACCCCCCCGAGCTGGGCTACGCCCCGCCCTACCCCCCACCTCAACAGAAAATGGCCTTTGCCCCCCCACACCCCTCCCCTGTGCCTGTCACCTCCTCAAACTTCTTTGGGCCGGCCCCCCCTTACTGGAACTCGCCTGGGGGGGGCATGTACCCGGGCCCAGGCGTCCCTCGACACCCTAACGCTCAAGTGCCCTCACATCTGGGCAGTTATTACTAAAACACCACACACACACGCACACACACACGTTCCTGTTATGGTGTTTGTACTCTCAGTTTTCCTGAAGCAGACCCTCCTCCAAACCGGCAAGATGAAATTCTTCTGACATTCTTCAGGAGGAAATATTTCTTCTGTTTTTGCCAAAGGATGCATAAAAAAAGAGAAAATACTTAATTTCAGCTTCAGCGCCAAATGGATTATAACTTTCATGAAGGAAAGGCTCTGTATTCCCAATAACCCAGCATTCAGGTCGTCATGGATACAGCTGGGATAGAGACCTTCTGCCTTCCGTTTTGGGCTTAATTGGGCCCCAGATCTCCACTCTCAGTCCCTCCCTGTGCCTCGGGAATCTTGCAGGATCATGGTGGAGTCTGGAGATCTGTCACCTGGAAGGAGCAGACCACAGACAGATGCCATTCTCTAGGTGTGAGGAGTCAAATCCTGGAACTCTCATCAGCCTCAGAGTCTTGTATTTTGGCCAGTCAATGTAGTAGAAAGGGATCGGGTCAGATCACTGCTGAGCTGATCACATTCTTAGATTCTGTGTGTATTCATGAGAGATCCATGTCATGGGGATGTTCTCAGCATCCGAGCACACCTAGAGAACTTCAGAAGACCACCACTATTTTTTTTTATCTCTCCCCGTCTCTGTCTCTCTCTCTGTATGTCTCTCTCTTTGTGTATCTGTCTCTCTCTGTATCTGTCTCTCTCTCTCTCTGTATTTGTCTCTCTCTGTGTATCTGTCTCTGTGTGTCTCTGTCTCTCTCTCTTTCTGTCTGTCTCTCTATGTCTCTCTCTTTGTGTATGTCACTGCCTCTCTGTGTCTCTCTTTGTATCTGTCTCTCTCTCTCTCTGTATTTGTCTCTCTCTGTGTATCTGTCTCTCTCTCTTTCTCTGTCTGTCTCTCTATGTCTCTCTCTTTGTGCATGTCACTGCCTCTCTGTGTCTCTCTCTGTATCTGTCTCTCTCTCTGTATCTGTCTCTCTGTGTCTCTGTCTCTCTCTCTTTCTCTGTCTGTCTCTCTCTGTATCTGTCTCTCTCTCTGCTGTCTGGTTTGCCCCATATGAAGCTTTGTTCGCCATCTCCTCTTTTCAAACCTGTGGATTGCCAGGGTGCTCTCTGCCATTTTCAGCAAGCCTACCCACATCGCCACCTCCCTTTTCCATTGTTAGTTTTGTAAAGAAATTATCAATGAATCATCAGGGCCAGAACATAAACAAGCGAAGGCCTATCTAAATAAGAGCAGACATGACGAGACCAGCAATGGCAGGGAGGCTTCCCTGATCGATTCACGAATGCTGTGCATTCGCCAGACCTGCTTCTTCAGTCTCAGACATTAGCTAGTTGTTCAACCAGCTACATAAGTTATGCAGAGTTACTTTCATATTTGACGCAGTATTAAAAGGTCAGGAGAATGAATGCGAGTTGACCTCGCCCGTAAATGCAGTTATTTTTTAAAGTCGTTTTTAAAGGTATATTTGTGCATCTGTATTTTGTTTCAAATTTGTACATTTGAGCCGTACCGTAAATACAGGTAACTACTAAATACAGGTCATTCCCAGTGCCTTACTATAACAGATACAACTTACTAAATAAACCCACCCAGCACAAAAAAAAAACACCTGGACTCTTTGTCCTGGTCACCAGTCAGCAAAAGTCATCATCCAGAGGAAAAGTCACACTTAGTTAAACGTGTCTGAATTCAGTTGAACATCCAGCACATTCCAGGCCATTCCAGTTCAGATGACACTAAAGAGCTTCGGGTCCCATTTGGCTTAAGGCAAACCTAAGCAGGTAGTGTTATTTTACATATGCAATGTGCTTTGAATATGAAATATTTGTAAATAATGTCATTATTCATGTTCATGTGATAAATTTTTTTGTAAGAGTTCTTATACAGAAGAAATAAGAAAATAAAAGTTTTTATATTGTTTACATATGTTTCCTGTAGCAATGTCTCCATCAGAAACTAGATTACCTCCTTATCTAGACATGAGTGGTGTCTGGTTAGCATTATCCATCAGATTTACTAGTAAAGTAAAATAATAAACCAGTTCAGCTGTCAAACATGCATCTAATACACTGAAATGTGATTTTTTTTTTTTTTGGATTTTACTGGGTTAATCGGTGTCTGAGTCCAAGCTGACAAAAACAGTAACATTAATTAGCTTTACAAATCTTTACAAATTCCACAGTCGGTGGGGCTGTTTGCATTTTACTGAAAGTTTTATATTTCAAGAACATTTAAGAGGCAGAAGGTAGAATGTTTCTGAATGAAATACACAAGAAACGAGAGGATGTGTGACAAAAATCTTTATTGTGACCTGACATTGTTTCAGTCGTTTCTTCCCCTGAGAAAATATAAAACTACTTGCTGCTTTGCAGAGATCTTGACTTCTTGTCAATGCCAGTGTTCAAGTTAACAAAATACATACTCAGACTTTACATGAGCTGTGTTATTCAGAGGCTATAAAAGTACACACACACACACACACACACACACACACAAATCCTGTTACTCCTTCAGACGTTAAATATTTAATTAAAATCGACTTATATCGTAATCCCCTCTTGTGGACCCGTAATACAGTCTCTTTCTCATGTAATACACAGAAATAACGGGTCCTAAGCTACTGCAGTGTTAGGACGTGAGTTTAAAATACCGAGGGAATTTTCCAAAACTCCGGCATTTAGTGCTGAGAAAAACACATCAACAAAATGTCTTACATAGCTGTATATTCCATTTTCTATAACATTACAGTCATGAACGGTGGCAGTCTTACCGCTACCTTATTGTTTTGTGTGCGTTAAAGTGTTCTACGGGAGATCTCTCTAAAGTGTGAACAGCAGCAGGTTTCTTCTCCATCTTGACAGGTGTCCTGCTACTTCTGCATCTAAATCGAGCTCGAATCCTTGACAGAAGATGCATGTCGTCAAACACGAGCATTTGCAATTTTGATCCTGCCCCCATTCAACTTAAGTTTTAGTCGGGTGACTTCAGTCGTCGCATGTCCAGAGGCAGGAGTGCCGCTAGAGATTCAGAGCCTCATCAAAGCTAATCACAGTGTACCCACAACCCAGATCAATCCCATTATGTTACAAAAATGTTTATAGCCCTTATCACTCAGGGGCTCTTGGAATCGTCCTAACTCCCTCCCTCCCTCCCTTTGCAGTGCTCCTGCTCAGAGGGTTCAGGTGGCACCACCCAGTGGTTGAAGCCTTTGGAGACTTGTGGTCACTACTTCCTTTGAGGCTCACCTGCAATAACCATAGCTGCTTTGGTTTGTCCAAAAGGCTTTATGCTCCCATACATGTGTACAGAAAACCAGGGCCGAGGCTCAGCACCCACCTGGCTCACATTTTGGTGAAGTCTATTGGGTCATGGATATCTATCACCTCAAAGGCAGGGTTATCGATGCCTGTCTTGGTGTATCGGTGGTTGTGTGCCTTCTCGTTGTGGAAGCACTGGGCACAGTGAGGGGTGGTCACTGGCACAATCTTGGCAAAATTGGAGAAGTCCACGCAATACTTGCCTTCCTTGGTCCTGGAAATTACAGGCAGGAAACTGTAGCCCCACTTGATCTCATGTGGGATGTAGGAGGTCCTCACCTGGCAAGAGGCGCTGGTGGACTCTGCCACGCCATCCAGGAAGACCACTAGCTCAAACTCCTGCTGGTGCAGGGTGTCCATGGCCAACTCGAAGAAGGGACTGGTATTGTCAATGACGTGGTACAGCGTCAAGGGGCAGACGAAGAACAGGTTTTCCTTACCAGCATCCACCACAAAGTTGATGTTGGTCTGGTCCAGAATGACGGTTTCCCCATCCGATGTGACAGTTGTCCTCAGCAGCTTGCCATATATCTGGCTTCCAATCAGCAAGGTCTTGCGCAAGTTAGCCACTCGGATGAGGAGGCACAGGCTGCCATTCTTCAGACAGATAACAGCCATCTCGCTGAAGGTGATGCTCTTCGCCCTCTTCTTGGGCAGTGACATCTTGGCCAGGATGATACTGCACATGAAGCAGTTGAGCATGGTACCCATGAGAGTCTGTATGATGAGGAGGGCCACAGAGCTGGGGCAGACGCCTGTGATGTACCGGCTCCCATACCCGATGGTGGTCTGGGTTTCTAACGAATACAGAAAAGCCGTGGTGAGCCCATATACGTTGCGTACGCAAGGCGTGTGGTTCATTGGTGGATTCTGCTGCAACAGGTCCCCGTTGCTCTTGCCGATCCAGTACCAAATCAGGGCAAAGCCAAACCAGGTGCCGGTGAAGGAGATGACATAGTTGAAGATGACGTAGCGCCACCGGATTTCCACGACTGTGGTCCAGAAGTCCACCAGTAGGATAAAACGCTTGTGGTATTCTATGTTTCCCACCTCGATATTGCAGTGGCCGTCCTTCGTCACGAGGCGGTTCTTCTGGGTCCGGCGATCCACCAGTCGGTTCTGGAGCCGCTTCTGAAGGGACTGGAACATCTTTAAACTGTTGGGATAAGGAAAGTGAGCTTGTAATTCACATGACTGAACATTTTATAACACCATTTAAAAGGGGTACATGGTACTTCTGTCAGTGAAATGTACATCTACATACTTAGGAAGAGCTTTGTGGCAACAATGTTGTGCAAGGTACCAAATAAAAATACATTCAATTAGATTAAAAGGAAAAGCTTTTAACGTTGGGTTTTTGGCATTCTGATACTTCTTTCTATAAAAGCAGATTAAAAAATTAAACGCTATCAGAAAACTCAGAATGCAATATAAAGATCAACCTATAATACTGAGCTATTACAATTTAAGTTTGATTTGCCCACTGAAGTGATGCAAACGCGGGAACAATTGGTTTACTGTGACTACTACGACGCCTTCAAAAATGGCCGGCTTTTGCGCACGATGGCCCAAATGCGTAATGCAACATTTCATGCATGCAGAGTTCTGACAGAATAGGCCCCTCACCAACCAAACGGAATGGATACCCCCCAGGAATGACATGTCCTTGACTTTAATGACCGCCATTGGAGCTGAGAGTGGAAAAAACTCAGTCACTCTTTAACGTGGGTCAGTGACCTGAGCTTATTACGGGAGTAAATTAAGTGGAGAAAAGTTCAAACCCAGGCATGAGTGGAAGCTGTGTAGAGCCCAGAGGCTCCATTCCTGTGAGCGTATCTACACACAGTGCACAAGGATCTCCATCACGCCGCTAGCTGATCGCAGCCGACCGCACCGGACGTACCTGCGATCCGACACCACGGCGGTGATCTCCGGACGGCTCCCGCTCCACTCTCGCCACGGCCCACCCGAGTGCAATGAACTTTAATCCCCGGGAAATGCTCTAATCCCAGGCGCATGTCGCAGTTTTGCTCCCCCCCCCCACCAAGAACATAGTTGTGGGTGTTACCCACGTGTGACGCGAGCATCTAAGTGTCGACTGCTGGACTGGTGCAACCTCGCCCCAAAACTAACCCCCGAGGAAATCTGCATGGCCCTGCAACTACTCCCCGCCCCCCATCCCCCCCCCAAAAAATCCTCTCTAGTGGGGCCCCGGCTCAGCCCTCTCGTGACTGTATGCTGTCGGCTGCAAAAAGCACAGCAGCTTGAGGGTTCGGGGGCTGGGGTGGTTACTGAGGGCAGTGTTGGAATGTGCACCCCACCCCCCAGCCCCCTTAGCAGCAGCAGGTGTACCATACAAGCTGCCGAGCCGCCTATAGAATCCGCAGCAGGACGGTTCAGCCGGCCCTCGGGTCGCGGTGTGACAGCACAATGACTTCCCTAAATCACATTTCACTTTGTTTTGTTTGCTCTCCCCCACCCTCTGAGTCACTCCCCCAGTGATGGTGGACGTGGGCTTAGACAGCATATGGGGGGTTGGGGGGGGGGGGCTTCATTAGTTTGCAACCCTGCAGTATGGGATCAGTGAAGAGACCAGCCCCAGTGCTGCAAGTGAGTAAAAGCTGCTTTAAAACACCACGAACAGACCTCCGCATGCAGACCTGAATATGCTGACCACAGCATAGAGATCCCCAAGTTCACCTCCCCAGGCTGACCTCCATGCACTGATCGCCACACGCTGAACTCACCACACTGTCCTCCATATGCTAATTGACATACATTGTCCTCCCCACTCTGACCTCCATATACTTATCGCCATACGTTGACTGCCCCACACAGACCTCCATACACTGATCACCATATGCTGACCCGTCTACACTGACCTCCATTCACTGTTCGCCATATGCTGACCTGCATATGCTGATCTCCCCACGCTGACCTCCATACGCTGATTGCCACATGCTGACCTCCCCTAGTTCACCTCCATATGCGGAGCTCCTCAAGTTCACACTCCCCAAGTTCGGCACACACTGACCTCCACACACTGATTGCCATACATTGACCTCCCCACGCTGACCCCCATATGCTGATTGCCACACTGACCTCCACGAGTTCACCACCATATGCTGATCGCCACATTCTGACCTCCACATGTTGACAACTGTATGCTGTACGCTGATGCCACACGCCCTGGTTCACCTCCATATGCTGACTTCCACACATAGACCTCCAAGGCTGACCGCTACACGCTGATCTCCACACACAGACCTCCGCATGCTGGCCGCCATACGCTGACCTCCACACACAGACCTCCGCATGCTGGCCGCCATACGCTGACCTCCACACACAGACCTCCGCATACAGGCTGCCATACGCTGACCTCCACACACAGACCTCCGCATGCTGGCTGCCATACGCTGACTCCGCACACTGACCTCTGCACTCATTCACAGGGATTTTGTTCTCTCATCAAGTGTATTTTCCGAGACACTTTCCTCATTCCCCCTCTCGCCTATTTCAGACATATATCCTCACCAGCCCAGCTGACCCTGCATTGGATGCTCTCAGTTGGGTCAGAAAGCAGATCTATGAATGGCGTCTACATGAATGTATACACTCGCAAACCCATAATAAAACAGCAGGGGATGTCCTCTGAGAGGACTTATGGTTACCTCATTGTCACAAGAGCCCTGCACTATGCCTGGCCCATCAACCAGAACAGATGCTAAGTAAATTGCCTTGTATCACACTATAAAACACGCCATGCAACTGTTTGGGGAGGACATTAAACGCCAGGGCATGAAATAATAAACCCTGAGGAAAGCAAAAAACAAAAAAAAGCACTAAACAAAACAGCGGTAAAGAAAATCAATGCAACAAACAATCGCAGGCAATTTGTGAGAAAACAGGCATGGATGTGTGGCGCAAATGACATCACAGCACACGTCTCTTGTAAAGACACAGACCTCCTCAGCTTGGTGGCTGAGATGTTGCAAATGCTGATGCTGTGAAAAACGACTGATTTTTGTAGACAAAAAACAAGATGCTTCAGCAGTGAATCGCAAAACATTCTCACATAAAAAGCCACATCTCAATACCAAGGCTTCGTTTAGCTTGCAGGACCGCAGCTCTCCGATCATCAAGGACACTAAGAGCTGAGCCAACAAAGCATCAATATAAACCAAGAAAAAGCTGTAAGGTCCTTTTTGGTCAGAGTCTTTCTCATGATGGTGGGTAAATCTGGGATGGTTCTTCTGATCTTCACGAGTTTTTGTGCGCATATTAAAATGGGGCAGATGTGTGGAGGTGGAGACTCATTGACTAAACATCCTATGGTGTAAATTGTATACTATTAGAGTTAATAAAGATTAACATTGTAAAAACACTTACTGCACACTGTAAAGTGTTAAAGGTAACACTGATTGGTATTGACACATATGAACACCACGTAGTGTTAATTTAATACTGGCACATTTGCTGGGTGCAAAGGCTACACTTTGTTTCATACATGTAACTTGTTAAACTGTAGTTTTTTATGCAAAACCTTGTATTTGGTTGAGAAAATAAGAACATAAGAACATAAGAACTATACAAACGAGAGGAGGCCATTCGGCCCATCAAGCTCGCTTGGGGAGAA
>JAODJX010001355.1:0-23490 GCA_026776945.1 Isichthys henryi
CAGTTTCCAATTTTAGTCGCATACACTTAAAGTCAGCCTTCCTAACATTATATATTTTTGATTTAGACTTAGCTCTTCAAGCACAAAACTTAACCTCAAATTTGACCATGTTATGATCGCTACTGTCAAGCGGTTCCAAAACGTCTAAATGACGGTAGGGGAGTACAATTCATAGCCACACACTCGGGCCATTCAGACCCACAATAGTCTAGAAAGCAAGGGAACACACTAGGAACTGTGACAGGTACTAAACACAGAAAAGAATGGGGCGGCAAGCAACACCTGCTGGTTAGACAGTGAAACAACAGATAGAAAGAGACAAGACAGGGACTGATACTGACGCTTGCATTGTGGTGCAAGTATTTCAGAAATCATCCTCTTGTTCACATCCAAAACCATAATGTTTTATAGAAAAATATTTCTATATTTTCATGCAAAATGAGAGCCATTAATTGTTTATAAACCTGTTTAATATGTCTAAAGGTGCCTTTTAGAATAGTACTACATAGTATTATGCGGCTGAGGAATTCAAGGTTACTGGTTCAAATCCCATGGTTGAAAGGCAGACTAATTTCACCCCTGAGCAAGGCCCTTAACCCAAATCACTCCAAGGACAGGCTAATGCTGCATTCTCAAGTGTATGTCACGTTGGTTAAAAGCATTTGTTGAACGTTTGAATCCCACCTCTGCTGTTTGTACATGTTTCCATGTTCTGCTCAAAGATATGAGGATGAACTATATAAGCATTGGGAAGAAAGCTGGACATAAAAAAAGCAATTTGATTCTCTGAGCAGAAAAAAAAAATCCTGATTTTTACAGTTCAGAATTTCCTCTTGTTGCTGTCGATCTTTGTTCTTGTATTCAGTTTCAGTCCCTGATGGGAATACAGTAAGTTGGGGGTTTGAAATTCTCCTATGTAGTGTGAAGGTCCTGTCCAGGGTATACCCTCGAATTGTGTTGCTTAGTATAGACTCCAGGCCCTTGCTTGACCTGACCTGGATAACCAGTTAAAAGATGGATGGACAGAAAGATTTACAACTGAAGGGATAAGTGGGGAAAGGCTTAAATACCAAACAGTGAAGGCCTTCAGATCTTAAGTGTGTCTCAAGCTACACTGGAGTCACATCACCTTATTTCTCAGATTAGTTACAGAAATGAAGGCAGATATGGAAGAACTAGGAGTCTGGAATGTTTTTATAAAAAAAAAAAAAGTGCGGAAATCACCATTCAATACTGTTTTTCAAATGTGTATATAGCCATACATATAGAAAGTGGTCATTTCTTAAATCGTTTTTTTTTTTTCCACTAGTGGAGATGCAGAAAAGCATTTATTGTGACAGATGCAGCCAAATTCCCCTGTGTATCATTATTTTTTCATCACTTCACCCATTATTGAATAATGTAATAATTATAACATACTTATTAAGTTATTCTTGCTCTGTTCTTGATAAATAACATTGGCCACCAAACACGGCTTCTTAAACTTATCTCATGAATGTGGAGGACTCGACCGAAAGTGTGGGAATTATGGGAAACCATAAAGTGTGCTAGTAGAGGCTTTTGGGAATTTCTGTTCTGTGTGAATCTGTATTTCTGCCTTGCAGTCATAACTGCTGCTCCGTCTAGCTGTTCTCTTTCAGAGATTTCTCATTCATCACAAGAGTAGCAAGGCTGAACAAACTAGGGCTCCAATTTATTTTCCAGGCAGAGCAAGATCCCTGTGCCTTTATGTAGTGCATTTGTCACTGAAAGATCTTCACAGCATGTCGGGTCACTATAAGCACAAAAATACTGCTGGAAATCTTTTTTTTAATTTTAATAAGTTCAGCTCAGAGAATCTGTCCTTGATCAAATCTTCTGAGATGGTGCAAGTAATTAAAAAATGAAATATTCACAGATCCATTTCTCAGAATCATCCTAGTTGAGTTTTGTAAACTGTAGTCTTAATTGTATAAGAAAAAAAATGTTTTCAACAAGCAGGTATTAAGATCCCTATACAAAGAGCCACGTACAACTCCTGTAGAATAGCAAAGCATGCACAAATTGTCATTTTGTCTATCCCTTCTTGCATCCCATGTCACGACCGGATAAAGCTACCTCTGTAATTTGCGGTTACTGTGGACAATATGATTTATGATAAAATGGCAGCATTATCACATGTCACGCATGCGCAGGCATAAATCGTGTAGGTTGCATAGATCACATAGGAAGTAACACATGCTCAGTGATGGAAAAGCATAAAAAACTCCCCACTCAAAACAAAAAAATCCTTCTGACTTAGACTGTAGGTTGGTAGGAAAGTGGTTAAGGACACATAGCTGAAACAAAATGGTTTGCGCTTGCTGGCCTTGGTTTGGGCCTGATGTTTTGGGCCAACAGTAGTTGGCAACACCAGTGATTCTACGAGGACCTGCAGACAGTCTGTGACACCTTCTGTTAATCCATCCATATTCACCATTTTACTGTTGCGTTTTGCACGCAGGCTGCCCAGTGTGTTTGATCTGACCTATCGTGGACAGTGTTATTCAGGGGAAAACGGCATGGTAACAGCCTACAAATGGGGGGAATCAGCACCAAGATCTTTCATTGGCTTCATTGAATTCAATGAAAGAAATAGTTACACTAATGAGTACATACAATAGTGAAAGTTTAAGCCCTGGAGTTATTGAAGCAATAACATACAAGAAGGTGTGCGGTTGTACTCAATATACTGTACTTTATATTAACAATTAACCGGGCTAGAACTGGATTTCATGTTTAGTCTGATTATTTGTCCGATTTAAGGTAGCCCAGGCTAAATGAAAGTGAATGAAGATAAATCCCCTTTTAAACTGAAGTACCTTAAACCTGACAAGTTATCCGGATAAGCAAGAAATCTTGATTTTTGAAACAGGTCCCTAGTATTGTTAAATGGCTCTCTGACTTGCTGTACTTGAGCGCGTTTAATTCATATGTGACGTCATTCCCAGTTCCGAGTTGTGAGGTATATGGAATGCAGCGTTAGCCATCCAGTCTGTTTATACAGCTTGGTTAGCTGATCATGGGAGTTCATGTTAAACACAAAGCATCGTGATGTAATAGTGCCTCTAAATAAATGGTTTAATAATTCACTAATAATATGTGAACTTATCTTTGTATTTTCTGTAAACTCGTTGGCTGTACCAACTCTGATTGATTTTTACAGTATCTTATGCTTTGTAAATGGGTCAGCGCAAGGCAGAATCGCTGAGTTTTCGTTTAATTTTATCATGTGAACTGTGAATAGAAGTTGACAATTGCACCAGAGACATATTGTAATAAACTTATGATTCAGAGAAAGCAAGTAAGAAATAAGAAAGTAAATCTTTTCATGAGAATAATTGAAATTGCATTAATGTTTATACTGTATATCTACCAGTCTCACGTGGCGCCGGGCAGACCGGGGCATCGTGATGGCGGCGGTGAACAAACATGAAGAGACACGATATGGCATGAAGTCGCTCCTTTAATGTAATCCTAAAAATAACCACACAATACAGAGACACACATGGCATGCAAACGTGGGGAGGTCACACAATAACCCAGAAGGCTCACACATGGTAGGGTACTAACACAATGGCTAAGTCATGCAAGGATCAAGTAAGGACCAAGTACACACAAAGTTAAAGAACACAACACAAGTATCAACATTTACAACACTTGCAAACAATGGCTAAATGCAAGCACTCCCAGCATGCTCAGCGCACCTAATGGGTTTCACTATTTGAAGCCATTTCACCGGCGCTACATTGCACCCCCCCAAAGGTCAGTCACCACCCCGAGTCCTCACCTCCACTCTGGGATAAGACTCCTTGGTTTCGTGTCAGCCGTGGGTGCACCATCTCCCAGTAGGTCTCCCTCAGCCTCACCTCTTCTTCTGCGAGTTTGGGGGAACCTGTTGTTCACCGCCAAGCTGGCTCTCCAGCGGGGCCTCCTCCTCTGCATCTCTGGTGGCCTCGCCCAGCCACTCGCACTCTGACAGCCGCTCTCGCAGCTCTTTTAAGAGGCGCTGCCCCCGCTTCAAGGACTCATGCAGCCGCTCGCCTGGCTTCTGTTGGGCTGCCAGCAGGGCCTCCAGAGCGGGCCACTCCTCCTTCACGGCTACGCAGCATGACCTCCAAATTCCATCAGCTCTACAAATGCCCCCCAAAAAAGTGGCTAGACCAAAAGATGTAAAGAAAGAAATGACTTGTTGCGCCCAGAGCCAGTGTGACTGTAACTACTAGAGGCAAACCCACATCTTCACCATTAAACGTGCATAAGGCATTTATAATAGAGGATGCACTATTACAAGGTCTTGTGCGAGAGCAGTAGGGAGGTACCGATGTGGTACATGACACCATTAAATCATGATGTCAGTGTCATGGCAGCATTACAGATGACAAAAGTCACTTAATTATCACTTATATCATTGTCTGATAGACATTATTCCTTTGATCACTTAGAGTGTAAACATTTGCATCACCCATTTAAAATTCAAAGTGCTGACTAATTAATTTATAAACTTTATAAACAATCCACAACTTTACATGACATGGATGGCATCTTTACCCCTGTGCATTTCTCAGCATGTTACGCTTATCAATTGCACACAAAAAAATCTATTTTAATCCTAGTCTTTTTGGTAGATTTTCAAATACACCTTGACAACAAAATGAACTTTGACTCCATGACTTTCCTCGCTCTTCACAACGAGAACTCAGCTGTGTATTTTATTAAAACAAAATCAATCAGCACAATAAAGGCCACATGATCTGCCACCCACTCGATATGTAATACACAACTCCTACCTACAATATTGCATGAACCGAGCTTGCATGTTACCAAGCCTCTGTTCATTATAAAATTTAACACAGGAAACCACTTTTGATTAAAAAAAATGCAGTACAGTCTTTTCTCCCAATTACTCTTTCACACTTTGAATACAAACTTCCACTCCAAGCAAAACATGTCATGAATTTCTGATGCCTTCCTCACGTCTCTGCACAAATCTGTCACACACAATGTCATGCTTGAAACCTGGGGACTAAGCAGCTGTATATCACACAGCTTCTCCTTCACTCTGCAATCAGTCTTGCATACAAAAAATCCCCTACTGATTTGTGGATTTATGGGTTTGGATCCTGTGCCCAATTTGTGGGTGGAATTTGCATGTTCTCCCCAGGTTTGTGCAGCTATACAGCAGGGTTCCTTTACTCTAAATACTGTATCTGTGATTAGGCAAAATATTGTTCATAAATTGCCCGTAATGTGTGATGGAATACCTGTGTGTGTCACACACATAAATGCATACAAATTCATTACTACTATATACTGTATGGGCACTGCAACAAAATTGTATGCCAACCTGGGGCACCACGGGAGATAGGGCAGATGGGGGGTGGGGGGCGCATGCTCCCTAATATTGACAGATCCACCCACCCTTCCCAAAAAATGAACATAAACAGATTATTTAGGGCTGAATAATATTGAAAAATAAATGAATTACCATACTTTTGGGTTTTGCGTTAACTGTTCATAACCCTTTTGCTATTTAATGTGTTCCTGTTATGATACAGATGCAAAGGAAAAGACAAAATACTCCTTCCAATGCCACTGGTGCCAGTGATGAGAACAACAATATCCATCCATGCATCCATCCATGCATCCATCCATGCATCCATCCATTTTCCAAACCGCTTATCCTACTGGGTCGCGGGGGGTCCGAAGCCTGTCCCGGAAGCAATGGGCACGAGGCAGGGAACAACCCAGGATGGGGGGCCAGCCCATCGCAGGGCACACTCACACACCATTCACTCACACACACACACCTACGGGCAATTTAGCAACTCCAATTAGCCTCAGCATGTTTTTGGACTGTGGGAAGAAACCCCATGACGACACAGGGAGAACATGCAAACTCCACACACATGTAACCCAGGCGGAGACAACAACAATATCATGTAATGTAATATAGTATAAAGACTAAGGCATGTCATTTCAAAACCTGAACAATCAATGCAGATGATAGTGTCTTAAGCTAAACATGCAAGATGGCAATATTTCTCTGTATTGTTCCCTTAACACTTTAAATATCTTTTAGCATTCCAAAGATGTGAAACTCAACATGAAAAGCGGCTTCATGAATTTGCATATTTTTATGCATTTTGATGTCCAGTAAAATTGCAGTAAGAGCATAACTTCCCCTTTTGCCATGTATAAGAGAACAGAGTAGTTAGGAAATAAAATAACAGCAATCTATTACTATTATACTCTGTAAACAACTGCACATCAATTATAAGGCAAATAACCCCCAGGGTCAAATGCTTGCAAATGCATTAAAAGTTGACAGTATAAATATATTCACTACTGATGAAATAAAAGACATAAAAGTAATAACAGTAATAATTTACTATGATGACTATTCATCCATATATCAACTGCTGGTATACTTCAAACAATTATTTAACTAAATTTAATGCTGATGTCATCCCTACTTCACAAAGAAAAGGAAAAGTATACTTTCATTAAATTCTTTACACCTGACAACATCCCATAAAACTGCTTTAAACCAGATCGTCAGGCAACCCAGAACTTGTGCCTTGAGCACTATTAATTTTTTTATTGGATCAACTGTGTATTTTTATTTGTACACCAACAAACTAAACCAGATTTTGCCTTTTTATTTGACCTAAGACTTGTTGCCATGCCCTGCCCTATTGCCCATCATGTATGCCACGCCCACAAGCATTTTTCCACTGGTGTGGCTGTAATAGCCACACCGTTACTTCTGCGTCTTACCTCTTCTTCTTGCCCTCTTGTTAATCACACCCAGATGCCTTCCGTCTGCTCCTGATTACTCATGTATTTAAGTGCTCCCTAATCTTGCATTCACCATATCTATCATTGTTGCTTATTCTGTGCTCCTGTTACTGTGTGGTCCTTCAAAAACATTTTTGGCATTGCAGCCTACATTCTGGGTCACCTTTATCTCATTGATACGTGACAGATTGACAGATCTCCAAAAATGACCCTGCGGCTGTTCTCATCCAGCCTGATCAGAGAGATTATTTACCTCTGTACCCTGGCTTGTCCCAGAGAATGCCTTTCGATGTGATCAACGCTTTTTACTGGACCAGCGCCTTGGAGAAACCAGGGAGTCCTCTATTAGTTGGAGGGACCAGCTGATTCTGAAGTCTGACAGTCCTTGACAGCAGACAGACTGGTCGGATGATGATTTGGACCTGCTACCCCTGGGATCCACAGTTCTTATCCCATTTCAGACTGCCGCTTTCGCTGGCTACTGTTTCTGCTCTGGGCGCAGTCATCCAGGAGCTCTTGGTGGAATTCTTCTGTGCTCTCCCTAGGACTCTGCAGGATCTCCTTGAGGATCCTTGAGTCCCCCAAGGTGGTCACCCTGCTGCACCAGATCAGAGAAGGGTCGGTGACCATTTCCCTGACCTCGGTTTCCCCGACCATAAAAGAAATAACCAGGGCTTTGATGGCACTACATTGTCAAGTGAGAGGGGCGACAACAATCCAGCTCGCAGCCTGTCAAGAACCTGCCATTCGAGTAGCCCTTTTCCATTGCTGTCTGCCTGCTCCAGAGAGCATCTCTGCCTGCCAGGCTCGTATCACCCGGGCCTCAAGGTGAGCAAACACTGCTGCAATCCAAGCAATTCTGCATGGCCTTCTTCGCTGCCTGCTGTGGATTCTCCCAGGCTAGCCTCTAAACCTTCACCTAGCTCTCGTTGCAGGAGATGGAGAAATAAACAGCGGATAAGCTCTGATGCAGAAGCATCCACTGCTGTGCCCATCCCAGGGGAGTCTGCTGCCATGTCTGATGCTGATGAGATCCCTGCTGTACCCATTGAGCCCATTGTAGTTCTGCCTGTATCTCCCAGGCACATGTACACAGCTGCAGTGCCCCAGGCTCCCAGACTAAAGGAGGCTGCTTTGTCCGTGCTCCGGGTCCTAAGAGGGCCTCTCCACCTGTGATCTGGAGGGAGCACCTTCACCCAGTCCGAGTGTAGGTGTCCAGAATCAACCCTGTCCATCGCAGCAGTCTTGTCTGCTCCTGCCTGCCTGTGGCTGTTGCCCAGATGGCTTCTGTCCGCCTGCCTGCGGCCAGCTTCTGTCTGGCTGGTAGTTTCTGTCTGCTTGCCTGTCTCATCGTCTGAGGCTGTTGCCACTTTGTTGGTTTCTGCACCTTTTCCTGTGTCCGGGGCCTTGTCTCTTAGTTCCTCGCAGGCGTCTGCCTTGCATCCTAGTGTCCCACTGGCTCCCGTCTTGTGACCTCCAGAAGTCCCACAGGTACCTATTTCTTAAATTGCTGCCCAGGTGTTTCTGTGGCCCTGTGCAGGCTGCTGCTGGCCCAGCACCCTACTGTCCCATTACTGCCAACCAGCTACTTGACTCCCAGGCTGCCTCCAGCCCAGAGGGGATAGGCCCAGAAGACATTCCAGAAGATCTGGAGTGGAATCCCCTGGGCATGAACCTGAGCTTAGCTCTGCTAACCCCTGCCTCGGTCCAAACCTTAGGTCCCTCTGGCCCTAGAGTCCAGGGTGGTCCCCTGAATCAGCAAGGGCCGAGGAGCATGGGTGGGCAAGTCTCCATCTCCCAGGGAGGAAGGCCAGGACACACCATCCGAAGCAGCTCTCTCCGCTCTTGTCTGCCCCACGCCGCCAGTCCTGAAGTCCAGGCGGCACCTTCCTGCACCAAACCCTCCATCACCCATTGGTCCTGGTCAGGCTGTGCTTGTGTTTCCTAGGCACAGCTATTCCCAAGACTGTTCCCTGCTCCAGTTGCAGCTCTGGCTTCGCTGCCTCCTCAGAATCACCCAGCTCCATGGGAGCACAGCAGGTTCCATGGCCCTCAGTCGGCGCCCCACATCCTACCGTCCGGAGGACCTCCTGTCAAGCCCCATGCACATTTGCTATACTCGCAGCTTTTGTTCAGTTGCCCAGTACCACCTTTGTTCCTCCCTAGCCCACCTCCTCTGTGGTCCTTCTACTTGTCTGGCCCATAGCATGTTCTGTTTGGTTTGCCCAACTGTCTCTGGCTTTCCATTGGCCTATTCAGAGTGCCTAACCCTGCCCAGTGTCTGGTCATGTGTTCCTGTCTCCCTACTCTGTTTTCTACTGTGAAATTCCTAGATTAACATAACATATGTCAGCCTACTTTCAGGCTCAATGGACATATGCTTTCGGATATAAACAATTCTGCAGCTATCGTGAAGAACTAAGTGGAAGACAACAGTGACGCTCCCGTTAACAACTTGCATAGTAGGAACCACTCAGTTGCATTGTTTTACTTTATACTTTCCACTTTTTTTCTATTTGCAACCTTCAAGCCGCTGGCTATTCCTCAACATCTGGTTTCTTCTCCGATACAGGCTCAAACATATATGGTTGAATGTCTAAACATGCCTTGCTTTACCTAACCTGTGTTGATCTATGTTGGATCTGATGTCAGCCCTTGCAATGCCTCACTCAATCAGCCAATCAGCAAAGAGCTCATGAACATATTAATGAACTTACCAAATAAGGGAAAACAGCCTGTTTCTTTCTTGGGTCACATTAAACACTTGAATATAGGCCTGTAAAATTACTTTTTTGATGAAACCAAATTCACATACCTTTTATGTAGACACCAGAGAACAATTTGGGAAAAAATACATTCTATGGCACCTTTTTAAATGTTCATCTTCGCATATGAAATTTACTTCTCTAGACTATTACATTATTATTAAAGTATTTACCCCATACACTTTATATTATCATGTTGGAAATTGCGCACACTAGTACTTGTAATTAAACCTCCACCCTCCTTGCTATGGCTTTGGACTTGAGTGTTTACCTCTCCCAACTGGCAACGATCAGGCGCTAATTACAGCCTATTTAAGCTCCTGGAGTTCTCACATTTCTTGCTCAGTTTTGAGTATTCTGTGCTTATGACTTGTGCATACTGCCATCGTGCACTTGGTCCTTGCCTCAAACCGTTTGGCGTTTTTGTTGTACCTAGCTTTGCTTATCTCATTCAGGCTAGCTGCTCGCTCTGTACATTGTCTAATGCTGCCGGGCTCTGTCATGTTTTTGACTTTCATTTATATTTGAGTTCCAGCCACTTAGTCTTAATTTTCTGTGTTCTAGCCTTTGTTATCATTTCCTTGGCTAAGCTCTGGTACAGTTGCATCTCTGCTCCTGACTCCCTTCTTTGCCGTAGTATAATGTAGTAATTTCAACCATAATTTTAGTAATTGCAGTAACTTGTAATATTAAACTACTGAACCAGAGTAAAAAAGTAAGAAGAGAGATACTACTGCTTCGAGCAGACTGGATTGTTTTATGCCCTTCTAAAGTTTTTGCTCTTTGCTGACTATTTTATCCAGGTAAATTACTTCATCCCAAACCCGAGTCAAGTGTGCTGACAGAAGACAGATCCAATAATAACCATTAACAGCCAAAAGAATGCAGGTAAATCAGGTTCTCATGGCTTCTGATAGTCTCGACTCTCATAATGGATGAGCTGACGATACGTTTCGCCTCCTCTTGTCCCTTGCGATGGCTCTACAAACACTGCTATGCATTGTGCCATCAGAATGCTTAAGCTGTTCCCCTTTGCTCACCAGAATCTGAATTTGTTTTCTCACCCCCATAGAGTAATAGCTGTAGTAAGGTTTACTGAGGTAATTCTGGTTGCCTTGGGTTTGCTAACATCAATGATAACATTAACGAGCTATCTGCAAAATACACAACAAGCCTAGTTTATTTTTCTTTAACAATACAAAAACTGGAAAAACCATCTATGTTGCTAACTTTACTCTTGCATTCAGTCAGGGTTCAGTCAATGAATTTGTGATCTGCTTGTTCCTGCTCGAAGTGTCCAGAATGTGCCAAATGGGGTTTCCCACCCACATGGGATGAGGCTCAGGGGTTCTTTGTAATTATTGGAACAGAGTAAATACAGCGAGATCATTGTTTGCTGTGTGAGTGTAATTAGGAAGATGGGCTGGGATTATGTAAAAAAAATCATAAGTAAAAAAATTCACAATGTCTTGTGTGTTCAAGAAATAGTGATTAACATCAAAACTAGATATATAAATGTAAAGGTACAAACTTAATTTTTTATTCTTAATATCACATATTTGTTACATTTACATCTGTTCAGAATTTTTTTCAGTGTAGGAGTACATTTCCAATTAATCTATCCAGCACTCCTAGAAATAATAATTTCTGCATGGTGATTTCTCAGGCTGCTGGGATTAATCATCAGTCTTACCACAGCACTGTTCATTCACAAATTCATTTGTGATTTTAGTTTTCTGTAGTTCCATGAATATTTCTGCTAGTAAGGATCCATAGAAATTGGTTTTCTCGCGAATGCTCTTTCTCTGGAGTTCAGGCTGAAACACCCAATCCATCAGCTACTGTGATTTAATGACATTTAATTTTGCTGGGTCCCTTATAACTTTGGAGCGTAATATCCCTATGAAGTGGTGTTCTGGCAGGCTATTAGTCAAGTCTGTAGTCTTGGCAGCAGAGTAGAGGATGTAGAGCAGACTGCACCGGATCTCATGTACTCCACATTCAGACAGTGATTTTGCTGTACTGTAATTCACACCGAATGGTGTTTTCTGCAATGAAATTAATGAGAAAGGCGAGAACGCTGCAGGGGCTTTTGACCAAAATATGGCACTGCTTCAGTTGTGGGTGTTATTTTTGATACAGCCAGCCTGAACACATTCTTCACCTACTGCTCTGTTGGGTTAAGAGTTCCATGCTTTTATGATACAGTTCACTTAAACTATGACTATCATATTTAAAACGTAAAGTTGCTGTCCTGAGATTTTAAATCATTGTCATCATCACTGTCTTTATTGTTATATTTCACATGCAATGTATGCTAAATCATACACCAAGACATTTCATGCCCATATTTGACCTTTGTGATTTTGTCAGTCTGGCTTCCGTAAACAGCATTTCCCTGAGACAGCTGTCCTCTACGCCGTTAATGATCTCCTCCAATCTGCTGATAGCAGGTCCCTCAGTATTCTCATCCTCCTTGACTTAAGTTTCACATTTGACATGGTTAACCATGATGAACTCATTTCTTGCCTGTCCTCCATTGATATCAATGCTAATACGCTGACTGACTGCATCTCAAATTTAAAGCTTTGGATGCAGGATAACTTTCATAAACTTAACACAAACAAAACTGAAGTCTTATTGGTCGGCCCTCAATCCTTACTATCCAAATACTCCAGATTCTCTCTTAGTATTGATGGTGTCCCTGTAAAACCTGCTACTGTTATCAGAAATCTTTGATTATTTAACTCTTCACTTAAATTTGATCTTCACATGAAATTCCTCTTCAAAATCTCATTCTTTCACCTCCGTAACATCACTTGTCTGTGCCCATTTCTGTCCAATACTGATGCCCTAACTCTGGTACATGCATTCATTAAATCCCGTATTCACTACAGCAATGCCCTTTTCATTGACCTCCCAGCAAAATCTAAAAAGTCACAAAACCACAAAAGCCTTAGTATATTCAGTACTCAGCTCGAGTTCTCACTCAAACTAAACACTCTGCTCACATCACACCCATCCTTTCTCGGTTACACTGGCTACCAGGTCAGTCTCAGATCAAATTCAAAATATTGCGTCTCACTTTAAAGCTCTGCAAACTTCGCTCTTCACTACCCCAGTGAGTTATTGACTCCATACTCACCCTCTCGCTCTGTCAGATTTTCTAATAATAATTTACTTTCTGTTCTATGTACCAGACTTTCCACCATGGGTGGCAGGCCCCCAAGCTATGGAACTTTCTTCCACTACCTCTGTGACTGCTCTTCCTTCTCTTCCTTCAAATCTGAACTAAAGACATTTCTCTCCCATGAACATTTCTCTACTGTCCCTTCCTGACAACTGTTTTTTTCCCCCCCCATCTCCCCCTGTAAAGTGACCTTAGGATTGTGAAATAGAAATGTAACTTATTTAATATTAAAATTAAGAGCCCACCTAAGTCAGGATCGATAGTTTGTTCGACCAGAGGCGTATGTCTCCAGTTAGCCAAACATAATGACATGGTGAGGAAAAGCCATGAGATTCTGAAAAGTTCTGTGATGGAGCTTCCTAATTAGTATGTTTCCTGAAATGTCCCTTTCCCAGAAGCCCACAGCATAGCGAAGTACACTGGCAGCTACTGATAGATAAAACATACTCAGTAACTTGGTACACATGTTAAAAGGCCTGAGCTCCACAGGAGGTAGAGTCTGCTCTGACATTTTTTGTACAGCTCCACAGTATTGACTGCCTAGTCTGCTATTCTGGTGGATCATCATGTGCTTGTAGGACTCATGGTTATTCGTATTGTTTTTCTTCTCCAGACATACATATTTGGAATATGTATACTAAAAGTACTTGTCTTGCTATGTGACAGCAGTAATATTAGTGCACTGCAGTAGTACCAATTCAAAGGTTAATTAACCTGCAATGAATCCTAAATGTAGAGCACAGCTAGTCTGAAAGCGAGCAGAATAAGTCACCTTTGCCCATAAACTGAGTTGATTCATCTCTCATGTCTGTGAGATCAACAGCCTCTTTGTCATGCCTGTTAAGAGAAATAGTTGTTCAGAATAATATAAAAATATTATCTCTTACTGATCCAGTTTTGAATTCTGCCTCTTGATAATATAGAAATACATGCATATATGGGATATTGAATTAAGCATTCATTCACAGATAATAAATAGCCTCATAAACGGTCCTGATCATTTTGGATGGCTTTTGTGTGCTTCATTCAGCTACAGAGCTATGTTGCTTAGAGCTTGATCTCCTACATGTCGCTTCTGCTTGTAAACACTGTGTAGGAAGTAGCCAAACCAACTACTAGGGGTGTAATAATGCACCGCAGCATTTTATAAAGGAATGTGCAGAATAATGGAAAGAGAACTGCATGAAAAAAAGAAATTGCTTGAAAACAGCAACCACACCTCTCTCTCACCATTTTTTGAGGTTGAGGGGATTACACTACCACGGTCTACACGCCATTGGTCAACTTGGAGAAAACATGCCACTGCATGCATTGGCACACACTGTACTACACTTACTGAGGTGCTGGAGGAATGGGGGCATTGGACCACAGCATGAATATACTAAGAGCTACTGTATGTTCTCCTCCTGAGCATAAAGTGAAGGTTGTTAGCAGTGAATTCTGCAGGCATGCCCTGCTACCACTGTTGTGTTTGATTTTCAATGACAAGATATTAAGACAGACACCAGCCGTAGCTGGAAGTGTGTCTGATATGTGAGTCTAGAGGTAACCTTCTCACCCAAAAAGAACCTCCAGCATGTACTCGAGAAGTTCACTGCAGAAGTGTGAAGCGATAGAGATGAAAATCAGCTCCTCCAGAAAGAAGACTATGGTACTTTTTGTGGAACAGAGTGAATTGTTCTTTTTAACTGTGGTCTCCCTGTAGTGAAAGAGTTTAAGTGTCTTAGGATCATGTTCACAAGTACAAATAAGAGGGAACTTGAGATTGACAAGCAGATTGGTTGGATGCTGTAGGGAAATGGGAGGTAATGAGTTCAGGCCCATGGTTTACCATTGAATCAATGTCCCCAACCTCAATTACGGTCATCTGTGGGTAATGACCATAAGAACAAGATCAAATATAAGCAGCCGAAATGAGGTTTCCACAAGGGTTTCTGGGCTCACCCTCCATAACAGGGTGAGGAGTATTATGCTCCAGAGGGACCTCAAAATGCAACCGCCTTCCTAGATTGAGAGGAGCTGAGGTGGGACCAGCATCTGATAAGGATGCCACCGGGTCAGCTGCCAAAGGAACTGCTCCAAGCGTGTCTCACTAGGTGGAGGTGCCGATGGAAACCCGGAACACCCCGAAGGGATTACATCTTCTTGCTGAGTTGGGATTGCCTGGGGATCTGTAAACTTGGAAAGATCATGCACAAAATTAATCACGTTGACAACAACTGATGATGTTATGGTGTGGGTATTGTTATTCATGCTTATCTTGCTACTACCTAGTCAGTATTTACCTTGACATTAAAACTGGGAATTTATTGTAAATGTGCATATTATAAAATATACAAATCAAAACAATGGGAAACACTATTTCTGTCACTACTGTAAGTTCCTTATAATAAAATAATTCAATTTGAAAGTCATGGCATTTATAATTGGTGGTTTGTTTATTGATATATAGTGTGACTTACTTATTTGCTGTCCGCCTTAAGACCCTTTAATCAGAAAAAAAACCTCTGTAATAAATACCATCTCCTTCAATAAAACAATTATAATATGCCATATGCAGCGAATGTCAACATACCCTGTAGCTTCTAAGGGACTCCCCACAGTAGTAGATGAACAGTGTATCCCAATGTCATTTTTTAATTCGTGTCCTTAAGTCCATTAAGTAACAACTTTCATCCTAACAGCAATTAGCCATTTATACTGCCAATATTTCAATGGAGCCTTAAACAATAATACTACTGCTAAGAATCTTGGGTTTGGAGCAGCAATTTTAGTATTACATATAAACCCAGATTTTTTAAGAACCATGTTTTAATAATGCATGCTCTGGGTGGAGTGGTGGCTCTGAGGCTAGGGGTCTGTACTAGCAACTGGAAGGTTACTGGTTCAAATCCTGTGAATGCCTGGAGTGATTCTACTCTGTTGGGCCCTTGAGCAAGACCCCTTAACCTGCAATTGCTTCATCCTTTGTATGATGTTAAATTCCATACAGTCCTATAAAGAGGTCCTCCAACTTACAGGGGAAAGACGTGGGGGTTGGTGGCAGGATTGACGCACCAGCCACCAGAAAAAACTCGTACTGGTATATTCGGACTAGTGCGGTGCTGAGGTCTCACCCGCCACATGACTGCACTCAAGTTCTCATCCCTGAAGTGGTTTGTCATGTGGTGGGTGCAGCAACACGCTGCAATCAGCGCATGCTCCTTACCTCATGTTTCATACTGCTCCAAAACCTATAGTATCTTACGCATATCTACTTTTATTTTGAAATGTCTTAGAGTTTCAAAGCTGTTTCAGTTTTCATTTTGCATTGGATCTTGAGAGTTGGGGTAGAAAAGGCACAGTTAAACACGACTTGACAAGAGACACCTGAAAGTGAGCTCGGAAAGGAACAGGAAGTTTGTTTGAGGCAGCATAGATTGATTGCAGTCCTGGCCCCTAACACCTGCCGCTGTGCTGTGAAAACTTATTCTTCTGAAAATAAGTGCCCTTCTAATTATCTTGCTGCTGAAACATGTGTTCCTTTCAGTGCAATTAGACACAGAAGCCATGAATCAGCAGATTCCTAGCAAGGGGGTATAATTTGTTTTAATGTCTGTGGGTTCCACGGCATATTCTGCTTCGCATCAGGATGATATTAAGGGCTGTGGGAAGCGTAAAGGTAGCAGACATGATTGGTTACGTTTTCCAGAACTTAAATCCTATTTATTAACTAAGGGTCACAATGTAGCTTGAATCAAAGAAATCTACTTTGAAAGTCAAGAACAGCATATAAATTTACTTTTATTTATTGAACTTTTATCTAAAGCAGAGGTTGACATTTTAGGGCCATAAAGTAAAAATCCAGACCAAGATTTTGTTTCAACCAACCAGCTGAATATAAATTGTAACACTCACATGGAACTCAACTGGTTTTGTTAAGGAAGAAATGACTCTCTTGCACAGTTCAGTGTGAATGCGAAAGAGCCGTATAAAACCTGAAAACCATATAAATTGCACCAAAAAGTGAATCGAGTGCTTTTGGAAAGCAATAGGTAATGTGGATCCAAAGAGAAGTGAGTTCTCATTCTCTTGGTCCCCTTAAAGAGCAGTGAGTTTGGTTAATTTAAAAGGGACTGTATGTGAAAACACCGTAAGCCGTATTTCCAATATACTGTATGGTGATTCCTTAAGGTACCAGCATTCCGGGACACCGTTTATAAGCTTCCGGGTGGTTCCTGGCTGGGCTACTCAATGTTTATCATTTTTCCAGCATTCAGTGGCCTTCACAAAGACATGACATTTTTTAATGTTTGCTTGCTTGGTGACAATTCGTAAATATAAATAAAGTGGGCTACTGTTCTGAATGTCAGCTTCAGATTAGAGGTACAGGTCAGGAACTCAAGAATGAGGACTTTTTGGAAAAGTTCAAATGATGAGGTAAATGGAGTTAGTCACACACAGAAAGACCTGCAGAGGTTCTGGATTATTTCCAAGTTATTGTAATTTTTCTAGGTCAGTTATATTACATGCTATAGAGGAATGTAGAAAAGGTTGACCCATATCCCCTTTCCTCCAGTAAGGGATTACAGGAGACAGACCCATGAGTTGTAATCCCTTCTAAATATCTTTTGTTGAATGCTTGATGACTGCCTAGTGATGCATGCTTAACACAGAACCCAGGACACCTTGCTGTAGAGAACCTTAACCAGGAAGTGCCAAGAGGGCCCCATTACTACTCAAAATTACTTTGTCACATAACTAAGGAGAAAACCACTTTTACTTTAAAAGGATAGGTTTTAAAAGCATACAACAAAAGCAATAAAATAGGACACCATAGAGTAATGTATTGGATGACAACAATAAAATATTTTATAAGTATTTCTGACCACCCACTGTGTGCTGTATTTTGGTCCTGCTGTGCCCAGTTGGTCAAATTAATTGAACATTTTAAATGCTATTAAATAGAACATGCTGGTTAAGGCAGGAGCGTAGCTGAATGTTGTAAACATTTGGGGATTAGCCCAAACTGTAGGGGTCTGCAGGCATGTTCCCCCCAGGGAGGTCTTTTTCCTCATTTGTGGTTGGGTGACCAGATAATCCATGTCAGGGAGGACACTTTCAGCTACGTCAGGTTTTACAAACTACTTTAAAACTGAAAGGCTCCTCTGCTTGGATAAATAGTTCATTTCTTCTTGTGCTTTGACTGGTTTGTATCCTTGATTAAAAGACTCATTCAGCTGGTTCACATTAACATTAGTCATACATGCATGATTATATGAGACTGACCAATCAGCATACAGCAAGAAGTCAATGCTAAAATAAAATCCAGAACTGTTTAATTGAAATGGCGGTTTATAAATCCTGTCCTCGCTCACAGCGTCCTCCCTAACATGGATTATATGGTCAGCATGGTTAGGGCAGCTATATGCACTATTTTTAAAGCCATTTGAGATAATAAAATGGCTAGAAATCTGTACAACATTTTCAATTTGCGAATGAAATTATTTTTAAAACCTAAATGCTTTGAGGCTTTTGAGAAAACATTCTAAGCCCCACCCCCCACTCTACCCCCGAGTTTAAGGACTAGAATTTTCTCATGACTGTAACCTTGATTAGCCTTAAGTACTGTATGAACTTTAAAATGTTGTGTTATTAATAGTGTCCTGTATTTTTTCTGTTGTGTTAATTATATTATACAATCTTGAGAGTTGGTGTTTGAATAAATAGCATTTGCCTAATGAAAATCAGAACAAACAGAATTTATTGCGTTAGACTTCATTTCACATGTAACAGATGTTTAGGCATATACAAACATGTTTTACACTGGCATAGAATTATGCACTGTTTTCCATCCTTTCCCTATAATACTAAGAATCACTTGCAAGATTAAATTAGATGAAAATCCATATATGTGATTGCCATGAGAATTAAAATCTATACTTCATTCTGAAGAATTATGGGATTTGTGAACATTAAATTTTTTTTTGCAGGGCTGTACACTCACTGCAGTTCACTTTACATTGCATTGTGCATTGCATTTCATTACATTGCATTGTGCATTGCATTTCATTACATTGCATTGTGCTTTGCATTTCTTGTGAACTGTTTTAGGTGTTTTGTTTTCCACAAAAAAATCAGATATCACAACAAAGTGGCTTATAACTCAAATAATGCATTATATTACATTTAAAGGGCCATTTTTAAAATAGTTCAAGTATGCCAGAGAATAAATATGTAATTAGACTAACTAGAAGCAAAAAAATATATTTTCTTCACGGTTTACTGTATAGAACCAATCAAAAGTTTGGGCGCATTCACCCATAGAAAGGTTTATTTGGAATACTGTATACTTTTCAGAATAATTATGAAGACACCAGACCAATACAATAACATTTATGGAATTATCCTATGACAAAAAAGTATAAATTAATTTTTTTTTTGCTGTAGGGGACAGCTCTGTGGATTGGGACTCAGAAGGTTGCCGGTTTAAATCCTGTGGTCGGTATACTGAGCCCTCATTGGCCGCTTTTCCTTCACTCTCTGGTCAAACTCCTCCAAATCCGTTTTATTGTGTTATGTCAGGTGGCCAGGTCATGTGATATGGCACAATCACTCTCCTTTGTAGGGGGCTTGATGTGTCCAAAATTTTGAATAGTACTGTAATTTGATTCAGGCCATCCACAAGTTAATTAAAAGCTTAAACAGAAGCACACAGACACTCCCTGGACTTCCAGGACCAAGGATGGAAGCTTCGGTAGCCACCCCCCAAAAAAACGCTCTTATTTCATCCAAGCTGAATACTGAAAATTAAAAAACCCGAACATGTTAATTTTGTTTTTCAGTCTGTCAGCAGCTAGCATTTGTGAGATGGTGCTCAGTCCACTGGGAGAGTCTCCCACTGATTTGGATAATTTCTTCTCCCTACTGGGGCCCTGATCCCATGCTGGAAAACTCATCCATCCTTCCTCTGCTAATGAAATCCTGTGGGAGTACGGCCTGCGACTCAGAGAGGCGCCTCTTTCCTGAGCAATTAATTACAGATCGTGCTTTTTGTTACATTTTCATCACTGGCTCATTAATCTCAGACTTCCTTACTGTGAGTTTGTAGGTACCACCGAGGTAATTACAGTAAATCATTGAGACAACCACTGGGAACAGCATTGCATGGGGGAGGGGGATGAAGTGGTGGCATTCCTGAGAACACAAAAGAAGTTAGCATGGCCCTTTGATTGGCTATTTGCTGAGAGATGTCCAATGAACAAGCATCACAGAGTCACATGCTTGAGTAGGTTTTTGAATGGCTCTTTTATCATTACGTGGGAAAATAATGTTTCCGAATGTTTCCACTCAGATCATAAATTCTATCTACACATTATAGTTATCAGAACATAACATCTTGTCTTCATCTCACTACAGTAAACCTTTTGTATCTTATAACTCTCACAACACTTTATACAATCCCTTGTAAAGAATTATTTTGTCTGAAAATATAAATTAGTATCTGCATATCTTGCGATTTTACTAAAAGCTATGTATTTTGCATTAATTTTAAAATATAATTATAATTAGAATAAATGTTCCATTATGAATGTATCTATCCATTCATCTTCTATCCAGCTCTGGGCTGCAGCAACCTGGAGGTCATGCCAGGCAGCAAAGGGCAAAGCCGGAGTCCACGCAGTCCACGCAGTTATAGTATTATTGCAATCACGCAGTTATAGTATTAAAAGTAGACATGTGACATAGTTCATTAAAAAAGTGGCAGCTGATGCTAGTGAAACATTCAGAAAATTATCGCCTGACTACACTATATCTGACTGCAGTATGAGAATCTCCAGTCAAAATGTAAAGTTCTGAATTTAAATTCCATTCAGCTGGGTGAAGTGCACCACAGATCTGGTGTAATAATAAGCTGGTGTGCTGAGAGTTCACTCTGGAGTAATATGTTAATTGCTGAGACACTTATTAATACAAAAAATACCTCCCCCGCAGCACATCAATCAAATAAGAAGTGGTGTTAGAAACCAGCCACGTGATGTTAGCTTATAGCGTTGAGTTTAACCCTATCTATCCCAGGCAGCACTGAACATCAGGTAGGGGTATACCCCGCATAGGGTGCCAGTCCACTGGAGAGCACATACATACACATACAAGCACAACCATACAAAATGGGCAACTTAGACTTCAGTTAGACTAACTACATGCCTTTTGGCTGTGGGCAGACATACACAAATATACGGCTTTCCCCATATATGTAATTAACATGTGCATCTTGATAGATGAGACATTATAAAGTGGAGAAGTGATGAAACTGAAAGGAAACAACCAATGGCTTACCTCTCTGGGAATGCATTAATAGGTGGAGGGTCCATTTTAATGGACACTACTGTAAATGGTCTTTGATTTACAGAAAGAAAATATCAAAGTATTTATTTTATTTATATAGTCATATTTTGGTTTGCCTATATTGTGCAGGGTCATGGACTGGGACAGTAGAGTGTGAGAGGCAGGCATAGACACTGACGAGGAAGCCAGTCCATCACAGGACATACTCAGGCTTTGGGCAATTTACATAAGACCTGCAGCACATGGGAAAATGCTTCAGACTGTACACAAACAGCACAGGAGCGTATTTCTAAGACTGAAGATGCGGGGCACCAGAGCTGCCTAGAACAGCACCGCCTCACCTCCTTAGTACATCCATTTACAAAACATCCAAATAAAGGCAGTAACATCAGTTCATGTGAGAAAGGCACTCTGTGTGTGTGCGGATGAAAAAGGGGGCCTGATGAAGACTAATGGGCTAGGCATCTGCGAGATTCTCCATCTGTATCAGCAGGAGATGGACCATCTGCAGCTTCTGGCTCTAACTTAATCACTCAGCTGGCCTTAAGGATCACAGGCACACGCCTGTCCATAAGACTCTGTTCTGTTTGCCCGGTCACCCCACATGTAACTGCTTACTTACTTTTGTAACACTTTACATTAACTGCACCTTCATAATGTCTTTTTAATGCATTCATAGAACATTCATAAGCAGCATGTAAGTATAACTTAAAATCGTAACTTACCTTACCAGCTTTGATGTACATTAATGAGAAACATTATATGCTTATAATTTTTGCTAATACCATATAATGTTAGTTATTAATGTTTCTTAAAGGTGTTAAAGTATATTAGTATGTCATGGTATACTGATATGCTTATTATAAATGCTCTATGATTGCATTATAATGGATTTATGAATTATGGAATTATTATTTTATTCGTCTTTATGATTTGATGGGAACTTCTCTAAACCTGCGGGGAAAAAATAAGAAACCATTTGGTCTTTTCCTTCACATTCCAAGTGCTGAATAGGCTGTGGGTGAAATATGGCAAACTGTTATGGGATGTTTAAGTCACCTCGTGTATCCCATGTTACAATCCTACCTATTCTGTACAGTAATGGCTTACTCTGGGATAAGGTGCATTATGAATAATCACAGTAATCATTCTACGCCTCCAAAACACACAAAATGCACTAATGTATACATCTGTCATGCAAAATTAGAAGGCTAAGAAAGCCAATTTCCTTAGTGATGGCTACAGACAAACTAATATCAGGAAGGACATGCAGTTACTAATCAATTTATGGTATACATGTTACCAGTTATATACATATATACAGAAGGTTTGCATCCAACTAACATTGTCCAGCATCTCTTCACGAGATAAAAATGAATTAAATAAGCCATTCAAGCGTGGACTTTAGTAATGTGGGGTGATTGCGTAGCGCTGTACAGGAAATAATAAGATTTTAATTCCACAAATTCCACAGGCAGCTTTTAATCCTCATTTTGTATTCTGCACTGAGGTAATGAACTGAAGAGCAGCTGCATCTGTGCATAATTTTAAGGACCTGCCCTATTGCGTGGAATCCACTTTCTTTTGATCACATTGCAATTTTGTTGGAAAAATATTGGCATACAAAAACCAAGCAGAATAAGCATCATTATGCCTGCATCCCTGTCCGTAGAGATTACGTAGGGCACGCAACGACGAAACACCTGTATTTGGGCTCATGTAGATTGTTTTTGTCACAGTTTTCCATCATTAAACCCCCGCAGTAATGTAAGCATGGTCTTGTTCTACTAATAAACACCAGATGGCTGTAAATATATTGAAGTACACAGTGATTTTCCTGTTTTGACGGTATTGCATCTGTCCCCTGCATTGCCTCAGTGTTATTTAGGAAGTCATCCAGGTCTTGTTCGCCTTTGAATTCTTACATTTGGGTTCAGTGGGCTACATGACTCCAGGCTGCCATCTACACAAGACTCTCAAACACTACCCCCCCTTTTCCCTGTTATTATTAAGTTTATTATGGTAACACTTGAAGCTCTAATCTATAATGCACCACAGATACCTTCATAATTCATTATAATGGTTGGTATAAGAATTAAGGATGCTTTTTACTGCATTATGAAGGTATCTATAGTGCATTATAGATTAGAGCTTCAAGTAAAGTGTCATCATAATATACTTAATAATATAGCATAATATAGCTTCAAAAAGCATTCATGATGCATAATAAACATGGCTATAATGTTGTAGGGAGCCGCCCACTGGCCCAATGGCGGAATCCAATGGCGCAGCCGAAGGCTGTGAATGCGTATTGGTCCTTCCGAGCGCTCCTGGAAATTACTTACCCTTTTTAATATATAAAGTATTCTTTTATACACATATCTGACT
>JAODJX010001395.1:0-23381 GCA_026776945.1 Isichthys henryi
TGTTGTTTATCAATGTCCGTCCCCCCCCCCCCCCCCCCCCCCCCCAAAAAAAAAAAAAAAAACAAATATGGAGAACCTCATCATTATATTTCACGATATGGCTTAGTAAAGCTATTACAACTGAGTAAGGAAGAATTAAAGAGAAATAAAAGCAGGGAGGTTCCAGAAATAGCTGGAATATTCTTCACTACTATGCTTGTCATTTGCAATTAGAGATGTTTAACCCTCATAGCATCCTGTCATTATTTATTATAATACCATTAGGAGTCAAAAGCAAAACTCACAATAATACTTTATACGTCAGTAGCGAATACAAACAGTTTCCATGAACTATATATGGCATTCTGGTCCGACTGTTTTCTAATTAGTTAGACTGAATTCATAATGTAAACAGACCTGAAATCTTATATTCGTCCCTATTAATCTCTTTATCTTTCACAACAGGCAGACAATAAGTATTTCTTTCAACCAATGTAAAGCTGTCATGACATTTGAACTGCAGGCTATCTTCTAAGGCTGTGAGGTCATTTTAATGATAGCACTTTTGTCACCCCTGAAATGTGAGTGCCGCCAGCAACTGAAGTGTGCTGATAACGTGAGACATTCATTAAGACAGTAAAGCTGACACTGTCACCCTGACTGGTTGTGAGGGCTCTGCTGTGAAGATGCTGTTATCAGAAGCTCAGTGTTATCACTTAGGACTTATTTGGAGAAATTTCATCAAGAAGTTCTGCAGTATGTTCAGTGTGGCAAAGGAGTCCAATCACCCAACAAGATACTACAGAGGTAGAGGGATAGAGATGTCTAAGGTGAAGAGTTTTTAGCAGCTGGGACATATTTCAAATAGAATATTCTCTGCCTTATATCTGAGATGTTTTTGTGAAACCACAGTTTGTTTTATTAGGACTTTGGAATAATGACAAATTTTGTAGCTAAGATAACTGTCTTTTAAGATTTCTGTCTTTTAATGTGGTACAATTAAAATTTAAGGTTAATATCTTCGAGCACCATAAATTTACTTTATATATCAATATATCAATTCATTAAACTGTATACAAGCTCTGCTTTTTGGCATGCTACAATTTTAAACTTTTTTTGCAATTACTTTGATGTTGAAATCTGCATATGATGAAAACCTCTTGTCACTACTTCACTTGTATTAATTAATAGAGAGTGGAGCAAGAGAGGTAAAAGAAATGAGATGTATAATAAGATGAATTATATTCGGCCAGAGGGCAATTACACTCATTAATAATCAGACCTATTTGCTAAGGCCAATGTGAAATCTTTAAATCTTAAATTCACACATATATCAGTCATCTCTAGTTCTTATTCACAAAAAGTATATTTCTCTACTTTAATTAGCTACTCCTGAGATATCAATACACACAGTATAATCAGTAATAAACGACTGAAATAAACATTTTTGTATATCATGAAGAATTGCATGATAGTTAAATCAAAACTGAATTATATATATTCATTATGCCACATTCATCCAGTTTAATTTAGCAGACGCTTCTGTCCAAAGTTATGTCCAAAGTGATAAGTCCCAGATAGCACAATAATATTAAATTTACTGGGACTATTGTGCTAATTATTTCCATAAACTATGACATAAAATATTACCGGTTTTACCTGATAATCAAAGCATAAAAATTTAGAAGTTTCTTGTTTAACAGGAAACAATGAAGCACTCTAATTAAATAATACTTTATCATAGATACTTTCATGCAAAATCAGTATCTCTGATGGTTTACAATTCAGTGATGATTGAAATAAATGTAGACAAAAGGATAAAAAGACATCAATGACAAGATGCTTGTTTTGTTTCTCGGAGGACATCTGGCACATTGCCCAGAATGAAACATAAGCTTGTTTCTCATGTGGGTCATCATGTGACTCGACAATGAGATAGAATCTTGTCTACCATCTGGATATGCTCTTTAGGAAGCCTTCAATTGTTGCGCAATTCTATCTTTCTCGCCTTCCTTATTTTATACTGTATCACGGATGCCTCACCAGGAACTGACAACTTGAGTTCGCTGGCTGTCAATGCATTTCAGAGATAACAAAATCTGAGGGCTGCATCACAATCATCTGTAGCAGCTGAAACCTAATACAGACAGAGAGGAATATGATTAGTATGTGTTTTAAGAGTTATGCCTTTGATGATAATGTGTTTTGTTTTATTAATGACAAATGCTTGACATTAAACCTCTAATTATTATCGCTGTCAAATTTCAAAGAAGGCTTGATTATTTATATGAATGCTATAGCAACAGTTTAACCCACATTATTTTATGGCAAGTATTTCATACTACATACTAATGCAGGAACCCCTTTAGGCATGTTTGTTTGTCTTCTTCTACTTCCACCTGAGTGCTTAATTACCTAAATGAACTCATTATGTGGTTCATTGAACTAATTTAACTCTTCTACCAAGGTCAGTACAGACAGTTATTTACAATGACCTGGAAAGCCTCAAAGACTTAAGCCCTTTAGGACAAAATTTCATAAACATGTTGTAAACGTGCCATATTTCCCCAGCAGGCTTACGTAAGTTCAAGTTGCATGCCCTTGTATGATTCAGTCATCGAATAACAAGTTAACAACTGTTATCAGTGTGTAACATTTCTCAGTATTTAGTAATTAATGCTGAGGTTCTGATGTTACTTCACTCCAACATTGCAAATGAATTATAGATTTTACTCAAATGTTCATTTCAGTTGGAATACATAAAAAGTAACATGCCAAAAAATGACCATTTAATGTATCATGATATAAAATTTATCTCCAGCTGTGTGTAGAGTTCAGTAAAGTATTCTTCAAGAGAAACAATGGGAGTGGGCTTGTAGTGCACAGATATCTGCAGATAATTTTTGAGTAATAGATCATCAAAATCGTGTGTTATTATGTGCCTTATGTTCAGCTAAATCAGCTAAATGAATTAACAATAATCAATTGAATAAATAAATTTATATCAATGAATTATATGGCATTTAGCACATCTGGGCTGTAACACTGGAATCGTCGGATCAGAATTATTGCACAGAAAACACACACAAAAAAATAAAGACAATGGAAGATTCTAAGCTGATGTTTATATCTTTATGTAAGAGTGTTTAGGAGCTTTATGTAAAATCTTTCTAAATTAATCTGCAGGAAGGAGAAATATGACAAAGAATAGAGCAAAACATTTATATGCAAAGCGAATGAATGAGCTCATTCCTATTGAAGTTACTTTCATATTCACTTTTGATTTATCCTCCCTAGCACTGCTGTTTCCAACCCAGATGTTGTAGCTACAAGACGACAGCTAAGCCCTGCAGGAATGTAGGCCGGTCATTGGTGTTTCCTCATTCCTGGTACCTTGAGTTCCTAGTGGTGTGTACCATAAGACCATGGGGAAGGACAAGTCCTGGCTGTCCTGGTTGTTGACAGAAGAAATAAATCACAGTGCACACCGGAGGATACCCTTCCAGGCTACATGTTGGGAACTTCATTATAACGCCGCTACCATGTATTACTATGCATATTGCCAGTGATTGGGCCCTGGCCAACATCCGTAACCTACTTCTGTCACCATCTGAGGTGGGAAAGATCAGTCTTCCATTCCAGACAGATAGGAACTGGGAAAACTATGACATTGACCAGCTTGAAAATGCGCTCAATGGGGGATATACAGAAAGAGAGAGTAACATTTTTTGTCCCTAGTGATGGAACCATCATTCAAAAAATTCATTGTTTCTCAATGAAAATGGGATTAGACCAAAATACTTAGAAAATTTTTAAGTTCCAGATTGCATCTCATTTCACTTCAGCTTGCAGGGTAGGTGTGTAATAACCAGATTCCAAATTTTTCATTCTGTATAGTTTTTCAGTTTAAAATCTCAGATATTCAGTGGCTACTTTTCAAGTCACCTGAATGTATTGCATATTATTTCTTACATTAAAACCAGACAATTAAACTATGTTTTACATTTTACTTACAACCTATTTGCTGATGTGTTTGAACACTAGCATGACACAGAGCAGAATTTTCAGTGACAACTTCAGCATATATGAAATGCAGTAATATAGATATTTTTTGTGTTTTCATCACATCTTTTATTGCAATTTTGATTGGTTTCAATGAAAAAAAAAAAATCAGATGAATGATTGTACATAGTGGAATTGTACATCAATTAGCATTCCATCCATTTTCCAGTTGCTTGTCTCGTGCAAAGTACATTAATCTTCCATGTAGAATTCTATGTGTAATGTGACCTACATGGGGGGTTGCAAGCATGTGAACATATGCAATTTATCTTTTTATTACTACACAGAGCTAAATTTATAAGCATCCTTAGTAATACATAGAAGGACATTAACTTTTGTATTATGAGCAAATTTTCTATTTATTTTTCTGAAACAGTAATAAGTATACAGTATGTATTTTTAATATTTTTTATAATTTTTTTGTTAAGTTATGGTAATTGATCTATAATAAAGCTGTAGTGTATTTCTCTAACTGATTATACTCTCCTCTCCATCACCAGGAGAAAATTATCTCACATAATCACTAGCACATTGTACATCAAACGTTTCATTTACTTAATCTGTCTCATAAACAGATAGTTTATTTGTATTTCATGGTATTTTTGCATGTTTTTTAAAATCAGTTAAATTCAATTTTTTTAAAAAAAACTGGTACTGTTAGTGTCAGAGTCAACACCCATCCAGCCCTGCCCTCCATGCCTCTACCCCATTTGGCCAGCAGGTGTCGCAGGCCATCCCGCCTTTACACTCCCTGTCTACCAATTCTGTGCTTTCTTGTTCCCTGGACTACCACAAGACTCAGGGGGTTAAGGGTATGACAGAGAGGCTATAACCCTATGGTTATGGGTTCAAAGCCAACCTCATCTGTTGGTTATTTATTGTTTTATCCTTAGTTTGATGTCGGACATCTCTGGGTCCACAGTTCTTGACCTTGATCCTCCAGTCAGCTGTGAACCACCCAATCTCACTGAGATTGCATACAGTAGGTGGTGAATCAGCTGGGAGTAGGGAAAGCCACAGGGTTCTGTGGTATCCGGGGTGAACTTCTCCAGGCTGGTGATCAGGCTGTTCTCCTGGCTGGTGATCAGGCTGTTCTCCTGGCATTGCAGGCAATCTTTGCTTCCATTTGGGAGCCAGGCGTCATCCCAACTGAAGGGAAAATGGGACTTGTAGTCCCTATCTGGAAAGGGAAGGGTGATCGCCTGGATTGCAGTAACTACAGGGGGATAACACTGGTTTAAGTGCTCGGTAAGGTCCTTGCTAGGGTCATCCTTAACAGGATCTGTGATCACCTGCTTGCCTGTCAGCGACTGGAGCAATCTGGTTTTACACCTAAGAAGTCTACCAATTACCATATCCTGACACTGAGGGTTCTCATGGAGCGAAAGCACGAATTTCGGCAGAGGTTCTTTCCAGTCTTTGTCGATTTTCATAAATCAAAAGACTCAGTTGATCGAGTTCCCCTGTGGGACATCCTGAGACTTTGTGGGATCCCCCCAGAGTTGCTGGACGTGATGGCTGGCCTATACACTGGTACTTTGAGTGCTGTGCAGAGTGGAGGGAGAACCTCTGCGTTCTCTCCAGGTGATTCTGGGGTTCGCCAGGGGTGTGTTCTTGCTCCTACTCTGTTTAATGCTTATATGGACAAGGTGTTGGGCAGGATCGTTGGGTCCAGCAGCTGTGGGGTATTCGTTGGTGAAGAAAGATTTACTGATCTTGATTTTACCGACGATGCTGTGATCTTAGTGGAGTCAATGGAGGCTCTGATCAGAACTCTCGAGAGTGTCTGGTATTGCGGGTGTACTGCAAAAAGACCAAGATCCAGGCATTTAAGGACTTCTTAGGCACAACCATCAGCAGTGTGTCTGTCTGCGGGAAGAACCTTGTGAGATTTACTTACCTCAGCAGCGACATTCATGTCTCTAAGACTCTTCCTACAGTATATACTGTATGAAGTCAGTAGATGGATTTGAAGAGGATGAAGGGTCATGAGGTTGCTGGAAAGGGGTGTGTGGCACCTCCGATATCTTTGCAAGAAGACGAAGGTCCAAGTATTTAGAGTCCTGGTGCTCCCAGTCTTGTTGTACGGCTGTGAGACATGGATGAAGACTGGTCTCCTTCAGTACTGTGTCTCTTCATAAAATCCTTGGGTACTGCTAGTTTGACTTTATGTTGATTGAGCGATTCCTAGAGGATTCCCAACTGAGGCACATTACCTACAGTGTGAGGGAGCATCAGTTACAGCACTACAGCCATGTGGCGTGTTTCCCTGAGGGTGATCCGGCTCACAGGATCCTCATTGCTGGAAACCCAAGTGGCTGGACCAAGCCAAGAGGACGCACACGTAACACCTGGCTCAATATATGAGTCATAAATGCATCCCTTCTGAAGCATTTCTGTGTTTACTTGAGTGGTAAACAGTTAAATTGTTTCGCTCTTGCTAAAATTATATTATCGTTGCCTTTTCTTTGACCCTCTATGTTCAGTGATGTGCTGCATTTATTTTGTCATGTTGGCAAGTTAGTTATGAGCGTGTAGCTAAATCACCACACAAACATTGGGCATCTATAGTATTGCATGTTACCCATTTCACAAATGTATCAATCACTTTTAACCAAAGTATGATTTGTATTTTATTATATACACTTGGCATCTATTCATCCATCCATCCATCCATCCATTATCTACAAACCATTTATCCTCCTCTGGATCACCAGGGCTCCTATAGCATATTATAAAACCAGCTTTCTATGAATATAATTCTTTGTAAAAGTAACTTTCAAACATAAAAATAACTTCAATATTCATGCACAATACCCCTTACCACATTTATTACTGTATGCAGTGTGTGTATGTGCATGTGTGATTTGAATGTCTGGTTTTTGAGGTTTTGAAAGAGTGATCTTCACACATCTTCTTTTATTTCAGCTCACTGTAATAGACAAGTAAATGAGCAATAATGAGCAAAGTCCTCTCAATTACATTTTAATGGAATGTGGCTTCTGGCATTTGCATAGGCCTAACACCTTTGTTACAGTACAACAACTGCCTGGGCTGCGCTTTATCGCATGAAATTTTCATTTCTCATTTTCCCATAAGGAAAAAAAAATGTGGTAACAATTTACCTAAGGCCATAAAATAATTTACAAACACGTTGATATAATATAATACTATATACTATACTGTACACTATAATGTTATATAGATACCTTTATAATGCATTAAGGTTGTCATAGTTAGCATTAGGATTTTTCCCATAGAAATGAATGAGCGGTCTCACCAAATGTATGATAACAGGTCTTTGTCTGTGTGTGTGTGCATGCACATGTATGTGTATATCATGTTTATATTACATTGTGGGGACCAATTGTTCTTCACAGTGTAATAAAAACCTGTTATTTTGATGTCGTGGGGACTATTTTTCCAGTCCCCACTAAGATCTGTGAATGCAATCAAAAAAACTAAAAAACTTCTACAGTATTTTGTTCGGTTACTTATGGTTAAGGTTGGGGCTGGGTAGGGGGTAGCAATTTCCCCATAGAAATGAATGGAGAGTCCCCACAAACATATAATTACAAACCCATGTGTGTGTGGGTATACACTTCTACTTCCTGGTTAATATTATTTGATGATTCAGTAGATACATATAGTAACATGATTAATAATCATTCGACAATAAGGACAACAGCTTCAGACGGGGCTTTTACTACAGTAAGTGGAGAGTGGAAAAACATACAGTAAATGAAAAGCAGTGCATAATTATCAATGGATTATACTGTTACTCCTGTGTTCCTTTAATTATCTCATTGAAATAACTGTTATATGTTGCAAACTTATGATAACTGAGTATATAACAGGAGCCTGTTTCACAAAGCAGGATTTCTTGCTTTATGAGAATTTAAGGTACTGTAGTTTAAATGGGCTTTATATTAGTTCACTTGCATATTGCCCAGTCTACCTTAAATCTGACAAGTTATCTGGCTAAGCAAGAAATCCTACTTCATGAAACAGGACCATTCACAGTGTTGTTACTTTAGACTACTTGGTGATTACGGCCTTTGTTCTCATTTAGAAAAGAGAAATTTAACCTGATATTTTGCAAATAGTTAGTTAGTCTTGCTGTGTTGATATATAGAATTTAACAATTTTGGTCATATTTTATCCTTTGTCATTGAGAATGTTGCTTTTTATTTGCATTTTTATGTGCCTACAAAAATTTTGAAAGAAAACATGAATCGATTAGGAAGTAAAGGATAATTGCCGAATTCATTTAATTCTTAATTCCCTTGTAACTGGGATTTCATTGTAGTAACCATGGTGATGTATAAAATTAAGCAATAACGTCAGTCAGTATATATTGTTTTTCATCTTGCCGGTTTCTCTATCCTGGACCCCACATAGAATAAGTGTGGGGACCAGAGCTAACAGTAAATGTCAGTCTGGATCTCAACTGCCTAAGCCAGAGTCAGTCACTCATGTATAACAATGTTAAACAATAATTAAATACTGCATATGCATTGATTTTTTTTCCCCTTTTGTGAAATACTGCAAATTGTTATGAATATAGTTATGAAAGTAAACATAAAGGTTGGGATCAAACAAAAATCTATGTGCTCTTGATAGCCCCTGTCATCAATCCCTTGATATACTATATGAATCAATATTAAGCAGACAAACTAGTTACAAAAAAGTTACAAAATTAGCATCAAAACTCTCCAACAATCTCCAGCAAAATTTTAAATAGGGATCCAATAACAGGATATGGTCCAAGTGAGAAAGTTGGCCAAGCATGAATCAGACTGAAATATTGTATTGTTAATGCTTATAAAAGGCTTACTTTTGTCAGCTGTCAATAATGTGTGAACTATCCAGTTTTGTTTTAGAAATAATATTTGTGGTATGTGACACAAATTTCCTCCAAACAGGCATGTGTTTTTGGTCTGAGAATGAGAAGATGCCCAGTTACTAATATCATGTAACTCCTCCCTGGAAAAAGCACCCCAGTGACAAAGGGAAAATGCTGTCGCTCAGCAGCTTCTGGTGACAATGTGTTCATGGTGCTCCAGGTGCTTTTGCACAGTGTGAAAATGGTGCGTAGTCTTGATCCTCATTAAAACCATTTGGGGAAAGCGTGTTTAATTGAAAAATGAAAAAGCAGTCCCTTCACATAAGCAGCCTATTTAAAATGCCGCCCCTGGGGCTAACTTTGACCTTCTCACTTACCTATTTTTAATGGGTCTCTGTTAATAATCACAATCAAAGGGAACAAAACAGTGGATGTAATAAACAAGATCATGTATAATAAATAATGTACAGTACTTCTGTCGGGGGTTTGGAGGAATCAAGCATTCCTTTGTACCTTTTTAGTTAAAAGTTCCTGAAATTATTACTTTTCCCTTAATCCTGGATATAATAGGTCATGGTTAAGATAATAAAATCATTAAAACTCATTTTGTAGCATACTGTATGTTTGTTAGGGCCTTACTCTTGTCCTTTTGTGGAGTTTTTTTAAAAGTTCTAAAAATAATAATTTAAAATCTCTTATCTAGAATTATTGATTTTACAGATAACCAAGCACAATCAATTCAATGGAGACTTGATTTTTATTTAAGGTGTCTATAATATAGAGAAAGTATCGTCACCTGTTTGTCTGATGACTATGCAATTAGTAAGATATCCAGGTCTATTTTTACTTGCAGCAGTTGATAATACAATAAAGACTCAAAAGAGGGCATTCACATTTATGGACTGACAAGAATGAAAGCAAAATCTGATACTGAAGGCAAGGGGAGAAACGTTCCAACAACAGGTAGTATAGATGAATTTTCCCCAGGTACTTGTGGGCTAATTAGGGTGAGCAGCTCTGAGGGAGACACAGGTGTTGGCCAGATTTGCTTGCAGTGCAGAGTAATGACCGTTCTACTACACTCCCAGTAATTTGTCGGTACAACATGTAGCCATGCATCTAAGTGTTCCACTTCCCTTCCATTTTCATTAGTTATTTTTATGTGCCTATTTATTACAGTTATTTATTACATCCATAAATATTAACAACATTAGCAACAGACACAGCAATGACTTAGCCTCCTTGGGTCTTACTAGCAGTGCAGGAAACACATGTTAATGGTTTATTGGGCCAGTAAATTGAATGTTACAGGCCTTTAGGTATAATGACCTTGGGTGTTCTGGACAGTTGTTCTGTGGCGTTTCATCATCTAAACAGATTCTTCCAGCTTCAAGAATCCTGACACTCCTTGAGCACCAAAGTGGCATCTTGGTGAAGGTGTTATTGGTTTGAATCTGACATGAAATACTGCTGCAGTGCCCTAGAGCATGGTCCTCTGTCTCACTGGCTTGAGGAAAATAGCAATTATATGAATAGGTCACACCAAGTAAACATGTTTTGTAAGTTTTGTAAGCTATTTTTATATGAGGGTGCTAAACAAATAGTGAATTCCTCACTGTAGAACAGTTTTTTTCCCAGTTTGACACTACATTGTTCAAGCATAAGTATTGAACTCTGCTCCCCGGAGAGTTTTTCAGATTTTACTATGCTGTAAGATGGAAGGGTTCTAGATTATTGGCTGCAAATTAATTTAACAGATGTTTGACATTTTACTTTAATCAATGAACAGCTTCTGCCATTTCAAAGAAAAACAATATACATTGTCAATATCATATTTTTACATATCAGCAGGGGGGACCCGTCATCATACCTATATTTCTATGCACCTTAATAAATTGTGGTTGTATTTCATAGCTAAATGGGCTACTGCAATTAAAGCAGTAGCACTATTCATGGAATATGACTCATAGACAAAAAATACTCTAAAATCACACAAAGCCTGAATGGAAGCCTGGAAAATATTTAATTATAATTTACCCATGAGTTAAATGACTTCCTTACTATAATAAAATATAAAAGAATGATAGTGAAATATGTTAAACTCACAAGTAATCACTCCTTAACCATTTAGCTCCTGTGTGACTCTGAGCAGGATGAGAGACTAGAATATGGATGGATGGATGGATGGATGGATGGATGGATGGATGGATGGATGGAGGGTTCTCATCCAGATGGCCATTTACATTAGTAGTATTGTGTCAATTGTGTACTTCAGCCTTTTAATCTAATAGCTAGATAGAGCTATGGGTATTAAGTTTGGCTTTCCAAACATATTACATACAACATCAACACCAGTGTTGGAAGAGCCTTATAACATGGTATGTACCATTAGTTATTTTTATAGGTAAGTACCTAGTACCTTAGCTATATGCATTCTCATTTAAAATTATTATAAATCCCACACAATTATTATTATATTATATTATATTATATTATATTATATTATATTATATACTTGATAACAAGGAGAGATATCTTCTAAAAATATGGTTATTCTGTCTAATTGTATTTTTTATTTATTTTTTTTTGTCTAATTGTATTAAAGCCTATAATACAAATTTCTGTTACTTTGTGAACTCAGTTAAAACATGTTTGGCTTTCACAGATTCCAAGACAGGACATCCCAAACAGGGTTGCCCACAATGCCAGGTGTCCCATCAATGATCCCTGAGACCCTCAAACAACATGCTACAGGAATGTAGGAAACAGGTAACCAATAACACTGTTGACAGAATGAGGTGCACAAAACAAACTGAAGTGCAAAATACCAAAACACCATAAACCACAACATGGGAGCCAGACTAGGGCTGAAACACAAAAACAAGACAACCACGACAAACCCAAACCAAGATCCCAGTAGCCCAGTACACTAGCTACGGAATTCCGACCAGTCAAGACCACAAACACCAAGGAACTCTCTTTGCTCAGTTTAAATAAGATTGAGGGCTGAGAACTGAGATCACACAGACCTTGCTTGATTACCTGATTATAATGTAGCAAATCATATAACAATGTATGACAATAATTTCTTCTCCTCCCCAAAAAGTTATTGATTTCTTGTTGGTTGGCTGGAAGAACACTACTCTCATTCCCAATCCTTTCCTCTGGGCCCCATAGCCATTCCCTGAATTTGTAAAAATTTCACCACCAGCTCAATTCATTAATGAACTTTATTAGTTAACGATGAGATATTGATTAGGTAAACATGGTGTGTTAGTACTTGAGTCAACAAATACTGGGATGACTTTTGGTGCACTCCAGGTATCATCGAAGATGGTGATTCTTTTGATATAATACGATGAAATCCGAAATTCCACTCATGCATAATGATTTGCATGCATTATTTATATAGTACTGGGGAGAAGTAAAAAAAAAAGTATGTTGAAATGATCTTTATGCTGGCGAAACACTTTAATACTATAGATGTCTGCATTTTTTTAACCTACAGTACACCCAGGTTTAGTGATCCCCATGGAATATTGTGGGAGTACCATGTGTGTTTAGGGGGCAGGGGAGTTACAGTAGGGCTGATTTGGCCTCTACCCATGTTGAAACCAAATCTACTCCCTTGGTTTTTGCCATAGGTGGTACAGTCCCTGAAGGGCTACCGATTCAACCACAAAATCCTGAGTATGAAACACAATCGATTATTAGTCAATTATTTACAGATTTTCAAAGCTGTTGCTGTATATTGTACATTTATTTAAGCTCGAATATGCAATAATAACAAATAAAAACAAGAGCTGAATATGGGTTTCAAAAGGTCTGATTCACAGAATCTTTTAATCTTCCTTAAAAAATAGAATGTCAGCTGTTATTGTAATTTCTGTCTTTTTGTCTCAGCTTCATTACACAACATTGCTCCCCTGAAAATACAATGACCTGTAATATGAATATAGCAATCCTTTTTAACACATGAACTTTATTGTATAACAAAATACATATATGCTTTCTTGCCACGGTAGTTATCGCTTTGTGAACTGAGTTTGTTTTTAAAAAGTAATACATGAAAGGTATACAAATTGCAGAGATAAAACAAACTTTGTGATCATTCTTCACATTTTTTTATATAAATGTCCTTGCTGTTATCATCTTTGCGGGCACTAGCTAATTTCCCATTAACAAGACCAAATGAATACTAAATCCCATAATTACTGTGATGTCCTCATTTTTACGGTACACTTTCTGTGAAAATAAGATTATTTCTGAAAAATTCTCATTCACATCAAAATAGTTATTCCAATGTTTTTGTCAGACTGTGTCTGAACCGAGTTAATTAATAATAAAGAGAAAATACAATCTATATAAAGAAACTTGGAATTATGGGAAAATTTAACAATCACTATTTAACCCTTTTAGAATTTTACTGGAGTGTGATGGATCATAAACATTATATATTGTTTATATATTAAATGTAAAATGTCAGTTTTTACAGTCATTTTTCTAATCACTGCGTTAAAGCAAGTTTTTGCTTTGATATCAAACAGAAGTAAACAACTGGTTTAGATGTTATTTTGAAAATATAGATTACAAACTTTTTTTTCTTAACCTGCATGCATTAATATAGTCATGCTGAGACTGCATGTAGTTAATGTAAGTGAAAGGTTTTTTGTAAGTTCTTGGCATATCACATTGCTCTACATAGCTTTGCCTTCTCGTGGCAGAACAATATTACTTGATAATTGTTCTTGCACTGCATTTGGCAGAATGAGCAATAATTCTCTGCACTTGTTGCGCATGACTGAATTAGCTTGAACCATGAATCTTGAACAATGTCCTTCCTTTTGTTTGGGTCATCACAGTTTCACTAAGCAATTAACCCCAAAATATAGGCTTTTTAAAATATGGACCATTTTGGTTAGAAAAGGTATGATTCTAACTCCTTTGCAAGCTAGACAGGAATGTTGTCAACCCTGAGCATTGCACGATGTCACTATGTCACAACAATGAATAAATTAATTAATTTAACTGTTAGATGTAATTGCAGAATAAATGAGGCAATTATGGTTACAGACGCATTTACAGTGCCTTGGAGATGCTTGGAAATAATGTTGTGGCTTTTTTGGGGTAGTGGGGGGGATTCATGATTATGAAAGCTGTGTGCTGAACACCTGGGCTGCTTTCTGTCTAAAGGAAAATGAGTTACCTCTCTCTCTTTTGTATGCTCCAACTCACTACCTGGAATGGCCAATTAATCCCATCATAGGTTTATTCAGTAGCTGACTACACCATTGAATTTAGAACGCTGGCAGCAGAGAATTGACTGGACACAGAAGCATATGACATGCTGATTTTTGGAGGAAATTAACGGCGAGTTACTTAGCCGAGATTGTGGCAGTAGACTGGAGGGGCTAACCTGTTGTGCTATTTGCATTGAAAACCATAGCCGCCAGAAGAGGAGAGAGTCAGAGATTCTGCCAGTACATTCGCCTTTCTGGGGGGGCAGGTTCATAAAACATTCCCACCACCTGCTCAGGAGCCCATGCAAATGGGGCTTTCTTACAAAATGTGTAATGCTTTTAAGCTTTTGCAGAAAGCAAACATATTCACAAGCTCAACTTATAAAATACATACAGTCTGGAAGAAAATGGTAGAAAGAATGGTAGCTTTTAACACCCTCAATGGCTGCTAGAAGTACCCTCCAGTGTTATAAGTGCCCCTACGGTGTTTCAGCGTCTTGTGAATTATATGCTCGGACACATGTTGAACCAGTTTGTCTTCGTAAATATAGATGACTTCTTAATTTTCTGTCGCTTCAGAGGAACACTTCCAACATTTCTGCCAGGTACAGTACTTTCCAAGCTATATCAGACTAGCTCATTTATCAAACTGGGGAACTGTGAGTTCCACGACTTAAGGATTATCACAATTTTCCCTCTTGCAATGGTACCAATTAAGGTCTAAGTCAATGGCAAAGGTTTAAAATCACCCAAATTGAAATAAGGCCAACAGTTATTTCAGTTCACCAACTATTCCCACAGGTTTATTAGGAACGTCAGTTTGGTGGCAACTCCAACTCAAGGATCATCCAAACATAGCCTCTAACTTCAGAGACACGAGCAGCCTTCCAGGAGCAGAAGAAATTCTCATCCACAGTAACATAAAGCCTCTATTTTTTCACAGAGGTGAATGCTTCAGGAATGAGTGTGGGGTTCAAGCTTGTTTGGTGTATTTGGGGTTAAGGGCTTTGCTCAAAGGTTCAATAGAGAAATTACTCAGCTAACCGCAGGATTTGAACTGGGGACCTTCAAATCAGGTGCTACCCCATGTGGCCATGCATCACCCTTACTCAGTCAAATGTCATTCTCTGTTACCATCCTGGTTTAAAGAATTCCAATCCTGGCAGCAAGATATTTCAGAGAGTGGTCAGGAAACCTCAACCCACTGTCCCTAGCTCATGTACTGCAGTTACCTTTGACCTCTAGAGGATTCAGTTTGTCAATCTCAGCAGACAGGTACAGTACTAGCTTACAGTAGGTGAGACCTAAGATGGTTGACTATTAATACTCCAAGTATGTACTTTTGAATATTTGAGTAGGAGCACGTTTGGTGAATGGTCAGATATTCTGGGATTGAAATAACAGTGACGTTACTTCTCTGTTGGTTCAGATTGCTAGAGATGAATAAGTAAGTATGAGAATTTATGCAAGCATGTACACTTTGTGTCTGCAACATGTCCACCCACCAGCAGAGTACTAGGTTTCTCTATCTTTTTCCACTTCCTAATCACCACAGTTACACATTGTAATGGATTTTATCAATGGTTTACCCTCATTTCAAGGTCACACAGTCGAGTTGGTAATTGTAGATCAGTTCTCAAAGGGTCCACATTTTATTCCTTTGCCAAAGCTTCCATCTGCAGAAGAGACCATGAGTATTATAATGCTCTATCATTCTAATTAATGGTGTTTTGGCAGATATTGTCTCAGAGGCCCCCCAGTTTGTTCCTCAGTTTTGGAAAATATTCTGGAATCTCTGAAGATCAACACTGAGCCTATTCTTTGGATAGCATCCTCAAATCAAATGGACTAAAAGAAAGATATTGAACGCTACATCTGGTTCATTTTATTCTGCAGCCTGGTACGATTCTGGGCAGTGACTGCTTACAATCAGTTGATGTCTACCTCAAGGGATGTTGCTTTGGAATGCCAGTTTGGCTTTCAGCCTCTCTACTCCCCAGTCAGCAGACTTCAGTGGCTATGCCATCTGCTAAGGCTTTCATCTCTTGGTACCGAAGGGTTTGGTGGATAGCTTTTGCAGCTCTTTTCTATTTTTCTGCACACCAACAACAACAGACCAACCAGCAGTGTAGGGTGGGTTTCCAGTTCAGATTGAGGCAGAGGGTCTGGATCTTAACCAGAGACCTACTGTACCATTCCATAATGAATCATAGAATCTCACTCTATGGTAGATCAATCCAATCAACACAATCCACCAATTCAACCTTGTGTCAAACCAACTCGTCCTTGCAGTTGAGTACTATGTGCCATATCCCACAGCTAAAACCATTACTTATCTCTCCATTGCTCCCACCACTATTTTGATATGGTCCTGTGGAGTGTTCCTAAGTTCATTCTACATTCCCTCTACCCTGTGAACCAGAAAGTGATACGGGAGTTTCACTGAGAACATTTGGACCATCCTCGGCCCATCTGGGGGTAGGAGTGGTGGTGGGGTGCGAGAGGGCTGTCGGAGCTGCAGGCGATTTGTCCCCACCAGAGGTCTGCAGTAAGAACACCTAGATTTCTCTCAAGACTAATCAGCTCCAGCTTGTGTTCCCACCCCTCATGGCCTCACAACTTTCACTTGTATCCTATTGCATTCCCTCCATATACTGCCTTTGCTCTACAGTACTTGCTCAGTCTTCAATCATAATGGTATATGTACAGTACTGTGCAAAATTCTTAGGAGGTTAAAAGAACTGTTTAAAGCTGTTCACCAGGGTAGAAAGTGCAAATTTGCTCAGAACCAAAAACACAATGTAGCATTGGAACATGTGCAAATCAAGAGTGATGCAATAAAAACTAGTTAGAATTTCTTCTGTTCTTCTATTCTCCAAAAAGTTACGGATATCTTGTCGGATGGCTAAATGAACAACACTTCAGTTCCCAAACCTCTCCTCAGTGGCACCTCAGAAATTCCATGTATTCATTAAATTTCACCATCAGCTCACTTAATTAATTAACTTAATCAGTTAAAAAAGTTTTGAGTAGCTAGGGGCTGAGTCAAAAAATACATGGATGTATGGTTGTTGTAAGGCTGCTGGAAATAATGGTGTGATTTGGAATGGATAACCTACCGGGCTTTGACAGGTATAATAGTATAGTTTAACACCAGCATAAATATCATCCATCCATCCATCCATCCATTTTCCAAACCGCTTATCCTTACTGGGTCGCGGGGGGTCCGGAGCCTATCCCAGAAGCAATGGGCACGAGGCAGGGAACAACCCAGGATGCCCATTATATTAATTCCGTTTAACTTACAAACCTTTCGAGTCAATGTTTATTCTTTGTTTTCTCCTATCAAAGAATATTTAGTTTTTTTCCAGCACAAGCCTCGGATTCAATATACTTTCCAGTGTCTGCAAACAGAGCCAGTCAACCCATTAAGTTATGTAGGTGGCTGCCTAGGGCACCAACTTCACTTGTGTGCAGCATCTGAGAAAGATGAAATTGGCTTGCTCACACCCCTAGAAGTACACATGCCTTTCTACTTTGACAGCACAGAACAGTTACACAGTGAATGGCACTAACTTTTGAGGGGGCACCAAGTTAGCAAGTCAATTTTACTTTTTCTGGGATGATGCATGCTGTCACAAACTGGCCCACCAACTGCTCTTTCTTAAACATTAAAAAATATTTCATTAATGTTCACAGTAACACATTGTGACAGAGGTGCTATAATGCAAACGGAACCCTCTGAAACCCTTATTTGTAGACCCATACAATTTTCATAGCATCAAAATGCAACTACGAAGATTTATGTAACACATATTAAAGGATGTAATTACTTGCAGGCTGCATGCTACATTTTGGATACTTATGGCTGTATATAAAATAAATATTTATATTCTAGCAGTCAGGCTAAAGATAGAAAATAATGTACTACTATGTTTTACAACACCGAAGTAGCTGGTACACACTCAATAAATTTGCTGGGTCTTCTTCAAAAGTAACTTTGATAATATTTGTTTTAGAAATTTTTATCTACAAGATGGATCTCACTACACTTCATACACCTTTATTGGCAAGATTCAGTTAGTACAAAATATTTTCACAACATTCCATACTCTTCAAAAAAAGTTTTAATTAGGTTATAGAAAAACATAAGAACACAATGTTATTGACATTCTGTCAAAGGCATTAGCTAATGAACTATGCTGCCATTGTCATTAGCAAAATAGGAAATCCGACGGGGATTGGTGTCAGAACCTTGCTATTGTATATGTCACCATTCATGAAAATTGACAAATTTATATTTAATTGTACAAGCAAATTTACGTATAAAATAGACTTTATGACAGTCTGGAGCAGACTATTTCTTTGATATAAAAAACTAATAAATTTAATTACTTGCTTCTGATACCCAAAAGTTATTTTACTTTATTTTAACAAGACTCATTAAAAACCTAGTTGCCAGCTTTTAAAGCTTAAGGTTTAGTTTTGCACAGTCAAATAGGTATGAAATAGGTATGATGTTTGACATTAACTTGTCTTTTAATGCATGTGAACTTTATAAAAGAAATTTCTTGCAGCTTAAATATTGTAAGACTAATTTGTTCTTCTCTTCAGATATGAATGTCTATAACTTGCTTCAAAATCTTTCACCTCACCTCACTTTATAAGACAATGTACTGTAAGGTCAGGTCATTGTTTATGAAAATTTGCAAATTGATGTGTGCAATCTGAAAATGAAATGGACTAAAAGAAGACCTCATTCAAATTCTTAATAGTGGTGAAACCTTCAGTTGCAGGGCTTCCAGCTCATGGAATAGTTTGCCAGCCAATGTCAGAGATACCCCATTGGTCTCAGTAGTTATATCTAGACTAAAGGCCTTCTATTTTAGTTTGGCTTGCCATAGCCTATTTTTGTCTGGTTCCTTAAATAACACTGCTGTTACTGCTGCACGTGTTGCTTGTATAAATCCATCTTAACTGCATATCAATACTAAATCACAATGCTTCCTCTACATGTTTGAATACAATCTCTGCTCAGGGCAAACATTAAGGAGCACAAGCTACATTACCGGCCACAGCTGAATTGCTGACAGCAGGTCCACATGTGACAGCACTTACACACTGATTTCAGAACTGTATCAGCAATATCCTAGCTTTTAAAGTCTGCAGTAACTGTAACCAGCTGCAAAAGACATGGCCTTTTAAATCTAGTTGCTTAATGTGCTTCAGTTATTAATGTAGTAATGGGAACAAAAACTATGGAAGTTACTGCTTAAATTAAAATTACTATCAGCATATGATATAACATTTTTGGACAGTTTTGCTATCTGCTGCAAAAGTTTTAGTACTAAAATAAGAAATGAGGTAGTGACAAAATAGTTTCAGTTTGAAATATTATGAAGGGAACTGTTATAGTATTGTTACAGTATAGTATAGTTTTGGCAGTCTAAAAGAAATCTAGAAGAGTGAGGTTCAGAAAGCTTGGTTTGGGGTTCAGATTTCCCTTATGGAGGTATTAATCAGACTTGTCCTTTGGTGGTAAGGCACTGAGGAGTTGTTGTTGAAGTGGCAGGGGAGGGTGACTAATGTGATTCAACGAATGACAGTCATGCCCACCACCAGGGCCATGCTGATTGTTGTGAGGGAGCCAATCTGTACGGGCAGCAATCAGGACAGCACTGCACAGAGCTTAATGAGAGGTGATATGTGAGGGGCATGGGTCAGACCCCACTCCGGGCATCCCAGCTTCAGCTGGTAATTGAACAACTTTGCTTCCCAGCACTGCACATGTCACATGGCTGCAGCACTACGGACCGAATGATTTGGTGAACAAAGAAAATCTCACTGCTGCTGCTGAAAAAAAATATATATAATCATAAAAAAAAGAAATATATCAGAAACTCTGATGGTAATAGGTCTGTGTCTATGCATTAGTTCACATGCATTTGTATAATATGTTAGCCAAAATTATAATATATAGCACTGTATTATATACCGTACTATGCAAAAGTTATAGGCAATGAAAATGTGGTGTCAGCTTATCCATCTCAAGTTAACCCAGAATTTACAGCAACTGTCCAATACACCAAAATATATTTTGACTTGACCATTAACCCAGCTTGTTTGGCTAATCAATACCTGATGGAGTCATTAAACAAAATAACTAACTAAGTAACTAACTAACTGACATGATAGATAGACAGACAGACAAACAAACTGCGGGTGAAATTTTATTTGCATGGAATGACTGGAGTGCCACTGAGGAGAGGCTTGGGAACTGAAGTCATGTTCTTCTAGCCATCCGGCAAGATATCAGTACCTTGCTGGAGAACAGAAGAAATTCTTGTTAGTTTTTATTCTGTTACTGATAATTTATATATAGTCTTATGTTAAGTTGTGTTTTTTTTTCTGAACAAAGATATACTTACTTACGGAAGAGGATTAGGGCCACCATAAAAATATTATTTGAATTCTGACTTTAATCTCAGAATTCTGACCTTTGAAAAAAAAGAATTCTGAGATTAAAGACAGAATTCTGAGAAGTCTGCAGAGAAGGTAATAAATGAAATGACAACTGAGCTAAGTCAGCAGGGTCAAACTCATTTTAGTACATTGGCACCAGTCCAATCTGAAGTGTGCCAATCAATGTGTAGCAGTCTACTAAAACATTAACAACAACTTTAAAATTAGTTTTTCCTCTTTATGTAACACACTGGGATAGACTGGGAACAAAAACCAGCCCAGGAAGTTACATCCCCCTTTGTTCCAGGGGTAGACGATTAGCTTTCCTTGTTTCTCCTAACAGAAAATTACAGAACATGAATGGAAAGGCTACTGAGGGAAGAAAAACACGAGAATAGTGTGGAAGTTGTCTGGCAGCCAGCAGATAGACAAAGGCCTGGTGAGCACTAATAAGGAGAATTTGCTCTTTAACAGATTTGACACAGATTTGTCTGGTGTCTTGGACTGTTGACTTACAGGCCACACATTGTACTGCTACAGAGCTGTGTCTGAGCAGGAATGAAAGTAATGAGATGGTGTGGAATTCCAACCACCAAGGGTTAAACATGGAAGATGAATGGGGGTGGACTGTAACAGAGTCCCTGTATAAGAAGGGACAGAGTCAGGTGCTTTGCTGTATCTGGTACAGTATAGTGCTATAGATGTTCCGTCAATCAGTGATGATGGCAGCCATTCTCTATCTTGTTGTGCACTGAGGCAGCCGTATGAAAGCAGGAGATGTTAGGAGACAGAAGAAGCCCCTAAGGAAGGCTACTTCAGTGCTGGGGATCATTCTTGACGCCTTGGAAGAGGTGGTAGAGGAAGAAAATGCACACCAATCTCTCTGCAATCATGGGCAACACTTCCCATATGCTCCATGAGACTGTTATGGCACAGAGGAGTGCCTTCACTGCAAAACTCCATGAGGGATTTTGCAGTTCTTTCTTTCTTACCGCAGTGCACTGGGTTGAGCTTGCTAGCCGTTATGGTGTTTCTATGGACACCATTACAGTTTCAACTTGCAGTACTTTCTCACATTACAAGCCTTTTTCTGCTACATATGCTTGTACATTCGGGCAATTTAATTTGTTCCATCTTAACATTATTATCATTCGAAATTAAACCTGTAGATTTTATTCATTTTTATCTGTAGTTTTATCCATACCGATACATTTCATTTTATTTTAATAACCTGAACGTTAATTGATATTCCACCCCTTTCCCTGTGTTGGTCTCTGTTTTTGCCATCAGAATCAGATCAATAAAGTACCATCTTATTTCTCTTATCACAGTACAATGCATAATATACTATATCTACTAACAAACTGTGAGCAATCAACAGGACTTCACGTGTCTGTGATCTCCAATTCAGCAAGGAAACCCTGCTAGTGCTGAGTGGTTTATGGTAGCTCACTTTCACAGCTACATCCCTGGTCTTCCTACTACAATTAAAATTCATTGAGGCCACATGAAACACCTGTGAGGTATACTTCAAAATGTAGAGCCACAAGCATTATCTACAATGTGTTAAACAAAAGCAATGAGTCTTCAGAGAGGGTTATCTAAGTCCAAGTTGGTAACATTTATATTTCATTGGGCTCTGTACGATTCTAATATACAGTGGGACCCTCACTTCCGTGGTTTCAGTAATTGCAGTCTGAAAAGAAAATTGGAAGATTCCAGAAATAAACAGTTCATAAGTTTCAAACCATGAGCCAAGCATCTACATGCTGTAACATGGTTAAATTCACCAGCCCTCTATTACAGGTTATATACCTGTACATGATACAATTTTTTTTTTTTTTAATTGTAAAATGTGTAACAATGTGTTTTTGTTCCTTTATCCAATGATGAAGAAAAATGTATGATTTTCATTGCTCCATCATCCCTGGGCACATTAAGTTTTTTCATTGCTCTATCATCTCATCTGAATTAGGCTAAAATTTCAGAATCCTTTTTGCTCAATGTACAATATTTTTAATTAGTACTGTTTTACTGTGTGTAATTTGCCAATTTAACTTAACCGTATGTCAATATTTCGGTTTATATATACTGCGTGTTGATGATTAGTTATTATGTGCCGTTTCAGTCAGGAGTGGTAGGTCTTGGAAAGTATCACCCGCGGATACAGGCACACTTCTGTACTTCAGCTAATGAAGAAAAGTTCATTTTTTTCCAGTCTTCTCTTTGGAGATTTGAAGACGTGGTTGGTATCTCTTCTGCACTAGTCAGTGCTATGTTCTGTGAGGTGCTTCAGTGAGCGAAGGGCAAGGATGATCCGTCTGCACGGGGGACATGCAGTCTGTATCACACGGCAGCACACATCCTACATGTTTCCATCTGAATATGGCGTGTCTTGGCAGCCAGCCTCCTGACTAAGGCTGAGGTGGGTAGCGTGAGCTACAGTGGGTGGACAAGTTGAGTAAAATGAATATTTAGCGGTATCCAAATACCCTTACAGTATGTAACTCTTCTATAGGAATCAATATGATCAATATGTGACTTATGTATAATTCTGTATTGTGATTTTTTTTATATATATACAGTATAATTGATCTGTTATGTGTCTATACAGCCACAGAAAAAATTGTCATTTTTCAATTTATGGGTGTGTGTCTGTGAATAATATATATATATATATATATATATATATATATATACACACACACACACACACACTCCGGTTTCCCCCCACAGTCCAAAAACATGCTGAGGCTAATTGGAGTTGCTAAATTGCCCGTAGGTGTGCATGT
>JAODJX010001408.1:0-23331 GCA_026776945.1 Isichthys henryi
CTTTCTTCCCCATTCTGAAGCTCGGTTTGAACTGCAGCAGTTCGTCTTGACCATGTCAACATGCCTAAATGCATTGACTTTCCACCATGTGATTAGCTGATCAGTAATTTGCGTCAATGCAATGAGCAGTTGGACAGGTGTGCCTAATAAAGTGGCCGGTGAGTGAGTGTGTGTGTGTGTGTGTGTGTGTGTGTGTGTGTACGCATATATATATATATATGTGTGTGTGTGTGTGTGTGTGTGTATATATATGTATGTGTGTCTGTGTGTGTATATATATAAATATGTGTGTGTGTCTGTGTGTGTATATATATAAATATATAGATATATACATAAAAAAATTGTAGTAAGTTTAAAGGTAAGTTAAATTCAAAGCTTTTTTAAACTCCACAGAGCTGGGAATTAATTTCGACCATATCTGGCAGAAGACTCTGACAGTATTAAACCCAGTTAAACCAGCAGATGGCAGCATCATGCGTGAGACGGACCTGACTGGACCTGTACTTTTCTGCGTAGCCCTGGCTATCACCCTGCTTATGGTAAGCTTGTGTTATTGGTGAATATTCACATAGAGCAGTGTTTTCAGGGACTGCCTTTCCGCTCCCTGCCAGCTCCCAGCCTATATGAACCAAACAAGCAATTAAGAACACTAAATACCTGGTACTACTCTGTTAAATTGCACCACCAGCCATACAGAAATATATTTGCATTATCATATTTAAAACTAAATTTTCTTTTGCAACCCAAGACTTTTACTCAATATTGTACAAATTAAACCACGATCACTCCTGATTGTGCAGGTTTAGTTATTTGTGCCGCTATTTCTTTCCTTCACTGGCTAAATCTTTGCCCTCTCCGTACATATAAACAGCGTAAAAAAAAGCTCAGGCAGGTTTTCATTATTTCCTTGCATCCCTGTTTGCATTATGAATATATGCACTGTGCATAAATGTCTTTCTACATGTTGGTGTTTCTGTGCATATGTAACATATGTGTGCATTTGTGTGTGTGTGTGTGTGTGTGTGTGTGTGTGTGTGTGTGTGTGTGCTGTCCATATTGATTGTATGTTCTGTATGTCAGTTAGGGGCTTAAATAGTTGCACTTTCAGATTTGCAAGGGTAGTAAGTCTGTTGTCTGCTGATATTTGAAATGTTACTGTGATATAATCTGATTTAGTTTGATTCAATAGTACATGATCAGTATTTTTGTGGAATATTTTTGAATTCAAAACGACAACAATACATTTTTAATTTAAAATTTTAACAACAATATGAAAAAAAAAAAAACAAATACTACAAAAAACACAAAAAATGTGTGCATGAGAAAGATTACATCTTGCTTCAGTACTTTAACACCAAAATATTTTTCTGGATATTTATAGATTACTCTCTGAAAACATAGGAATATAGGTGTACTAGAGTGCATAAAGTGTACTGTAATACTTTGGTCTCTGCTCCCTACTAAGGTGACTTTCTAGATTGCTTTGTGTAAGAGACGTTTTCAGTTTTTTTTTCAGCGCCATTTTCGCGAATATTCATGGTTTAATAATTTGAATCAATAATTTGTTAACTGAGTTAATGTAATAATCTTATGACCTAAATCTATATACCAATTAGAATCAATGACTTGTTACACTCCTAGCTTCCTTGTGTGTCTTTTTTTAATTTATGTGTGAATATAGGTTCTTCTTCTTGTCTAGGCTGGGAAGTCCCATTTCGGCTTTGTGTATGGGGTCAGCGCAATGGGCTGTGGGGGTGTGTGCAGCCTGCTAAACCTGATGAGTGACGTATCTGTGTCCTACGGCTGCGTGGCCAGTGTGCTGGGCTACTGCCTCCTGCCCATGGTGGGCCTCTCAGCTTTTGCCGTGTTCTTCACCCTGCAGTAAGTTACCAAACCCCTGTGACCTGCAAACCCACTACTCTCTGTCTCTCTTCTAGGATCACACTCACGACTTCAGCAGTCAACATGTGCATGACAAACCATAGAGTCAAAATACATGAAGAAATGGGACTTTGTGAAGTCAGATTGAGCTCTTCTTTATTTCCCTACACAGACTTTTAATTTGAAATCATTTTACCATTGCCTGTATATTTCCATGTTGTGGCACACCACAAGGGTTGAAAAGAAATCCTTCATTGGCTGTTGAACCACCCTTAGACCCTGGTGTTACACATTGAGTTTCTCATAGCAATGTGACCTGTAGCCAAGGACGGACAATGGCAATGGTAGGCAGCTGCCTGGGGCCCTGAAATCTAGGGTCCCCGTGAAGACAGAATTGCTAGAATTTTAATTTAAGGATATAATGTAATATTATCATTTAAATGATAGCAACATGTTATTTGTATTTTTAGCGACAGTTTTTAAGATAGACAAAGTTACCGCTGTCCCAGCTGTAATGGACTATTCTACTTTGAGACTTTGCACTACCCAGCTTTCTTTTTTTACCACTGGAGTCTGTTCACCGCCAAGCAAACTGACATAAAGTAACAAGAAGAAAATGGCACAAAGATACAGGACTAACTCTCTTGTCTGATACTGTCTTGTTAGAGTGGTAGACAAATTGTGAACAGACACGGAGAGAACGCAATTAAACAAATGTCTGCAAAAAAATCGCGACTAGCTTTAGCAAAAGAGGGTATGATTAAACTTGACTGGTCCATCCACTGCTGCATTCTCCTCTCCCCGATCAGCAAAGTTTACTGACAGCTTACCTGCCCCCACCCTGATTGGTAATTTTTACCATTGGCATCCCACACTTTGATTAGAATATTGTTTATGTTCTATCGTTTTTAATTCCCTCTAGTTTGTCTTTCGGCTCCAAAAATATCTCCAATGTCCCACTTAGGGCCCCCCTACCCATGTCAGCCTTGGACCCCCAGAGAAGTTAGTCCATCCCTGACTGCAGCATGCTACTGTATATTTTACTTTTTGGCTTTTTGAAACTGTAGCAAATAATATTATTTACTCTACTGCTAAGAGTGCTGCAGTTCACTGTACTGCACAGGGTGTTTGTAATACACTGCCATGTTAAAGGTAATAATGGAAGGCAGTGAAACTGAAGAATAGAATTGCCACCACAGTATTTTCTGCCTTTTTAGCTCTCAATTGATTCTTTGTGTTTTGGGTCTCATTCTGGGGATTGGCAATTACAGTATATTGCTGTGTTTTCTTTCAGGGGCATTCTGGGAGTTGTGCTGGCGCTCCTCGTCATTGGCTGGTGTAGTCTGGCTGCCTCTAAGATCTTCATATCCACATTGGCCATGGAGGGCCAGCAGCTGCTGGTAGCTTACCCTTGCATGCTCCTCTACGGGGTCTTTGCACTGTTGACAGTCTTTTGAGACGACCCCAGCAGCTTTAATTTAGTTTGAGAGGAGGTGTTACAGCTTAAAGAAAATTCACCAGGCTCTCCCTGAAGTTAAAACAGGAATCTGACAGCACATTTTTATTAGATTTTTATCTTTCTAGTTTTATTTCTGTTAGTTTGAGAGTGAACTTTATACTTTTTCTGATATTGCTTCATTTTCCCCCACATTTATGGTTTTTCTTTTGAATATATATTTTTTTGGTTTATTATTTTGTTTGTTGAGTAATGCTAACAATTTCACGGTGTTATACATTCATATCCAACTGTCAAATCCAGGTGAGCGATGTTCCAAATCTTGTAACCAAATCGTGTCTGATAAACCCTTTTTCAAGCCGACTGGATTGATTTACAAAGGATGGATTTATAGTCATTTACTACTTCTTGTAGATACGTTGTTTCTTTCAAGTAAGTGACTAAAGTATCACTAACTGAAGTCTTTCAATGTATTGCTAATTATTCTGCCAAACTGTGAACTAATAGAGCTGGTGGCCTTCTGTGTTTGTTGAAAACGTCTTTTGTGAATGATTAATTAGTTAGAAGTGCAACAGGAACTACCTTAGAGCTGAGCAACCAAACCCTCCGATCAACACTATTACTTCATTAAAGATTTATTTTTTGAATTTCATGTAAATACTTTCTGCTTTCAAAATGGAGGATTTTAAAAATAACCACCAATGAGCATAATGTGTATTTTTATAGTGCGAAATCCATAAATGATCTTAATCACGCAGGGGAACCTGTATAGACGTAGGGGGAAAAAATTAGGGGTATATAGTTTTCTCTTAGCATTTTCAGGATGGCAGGAAAGATGTTTCAGTCAGGAAAAAAAGTTTCTGGTTTTGTTTATTGAGTTTCGCTGTTCATCAATAAATTACTGCTAGGTTTTTGGAAACTGTTGAATTTTACTGACTTTTTGTCTTAGATAAGAAATCTACAGTATTTTGCCTACACTGTCTTGATTTTTTTAATTTTTATCCAGTTGTGGAAACTATTCGTATCCATAGATGTTGTGTCTGGGAGGAAACAGATTTTAGGAATACTTTGTTATATTTTAATCTGTCCTAAATAATGTAACCAGTTGGGCGGAGGGGACCTCCTGCATCTACATGTCCAACATTTTCTCAGAACAGGTCCAGTGAGACATCAGACTGTTTCAGTTGATGAAATAGCAATTTAATTTTATTCACTGCTCCTATTTTTTCCACAGATAAATGGTTCTTTGATATTGTACTTGTAACAATAACACAACTGTACTATATGCAACTACATAATACATATGAAAAATCTGGATAGATTGTGCTGCTTAATGCAACCAGAAGATGGCTCCCTTTTACCGTGGTATGTTGAAGGCGCAGCTAGAGGTCAGTGTACCAAAGCTGGATGAAATTTACTGGTCAGTGCATTATAATCATCAGCACGTAAAGAACACTTGGAACAAAGTTTTATTTTGTTTTATTTCAAATATTTATGACAAAAACACTTAGTTTGATTTGTGTTTATACACCCTGACTTTACTTAACTGTTTGCCGTAATTCACATAAAGCATCATGCTCAGCCTTACCTTGGACTTTCTGCTCAGTTATATTTTAAACAGTGACACATGAACCTTTAAAAATGATAATATATATGTTTTAAGTCTGCAAAAAAGAATGTGTGCATGAGCTCGATGATACTGCGCAAAGAAATTAAAATGGCAAAACTCGCTCAAATGGGAAAGACATGGCATCATTTAAGGTGACGGTTCACACCTGGAATTCCTTAAGCCAGCAATGCAGAACTTTTCCTGTAGTTCCAGTAGGGGTTTGTTCCACCTGTTTGCATAGGGAGCATTAATAAAGCATTAATAAACAGCTATATCAACCAAGGAAACACATTTTCAAACAGAATAATTGTATTTTAATATTTGGTTTAATAGACTCATAAGACATGCACAGTTAGTCCAGGTTGTGGCTGTGCAAAGTGAAATGCTTCAGAAATATATTCATCTCTATAGAAAGATAAAAATTTATACAATATCAGTCTATAATAAAAAAATGTCTCACTCAAACACCTTTTTTTGTGCACAAATATTTATATAATTAGTCGTGTATTATACCTTTAAAATTGTTCTCTCTTTATTCATGTCTTACAAAGTATTTCCTTCTCATAAACAGCAAACTCCCATGAAGACTACGGTAAGATATGGAACTGTCATTACTCTCGATTTTGCATGGAGTATGCAAAAGCGACCCCGGTACTCCCAACACCGAGTCCTGACAGCATTGTATTATATTAAATAAGCATTATATCAACAAAACAACAGGAATATAAAATATCAATATCATCACCGTTTCAGTCCAGATTTGGTCCTTCTTGGAATGCTGTCTTGTAAGACGTTAACTGTGTGCAGTGGGCTTTTGAACAATTCCTCAAGAAGACAAGTGTCCAGGTCAAAGAGCGATGACCTTCCGCAGAAATAAACTCTGCACTCCCGAGCTTTGCGTGAATTTCCAGTGATGGTGGAGGGGACATGGAAAGAATCTGAATTCATCTTAGTGTTCATGAAACCACTCAAAGTTGTTTAGCAGTGCATATGGGGCCATTGTCATCCTGGAATATGGGAACATCATGAGGGAGCAGTGTTTCCACTATAGACTGCACCTGCTGCTGTTAAATTGTCTCATATTCCTGTTTTATGACCATTCTTGAGTGATCATCAGACTTAATGACTCCCACAAGATGGCCACCCATACCAACATAGGCTGTGGATTAACGGCATCCTTTGGCTTTGTCAAAACATAAACCTGTCTGAATGCAGGAAAAAGATTGAACAATGACTCTTCAGATCATATCATTTTTTGCATTGCTCAAGGGCCTGCTTTTTGGCTCCTTCTCACCAGGTTCTGAGTCACTGTGCATTGGCTGTGGATCTCTTAATGCCAGTTTTGACTTCAGTTCCAACTCCGAGAAGCTTACAACCTACAGTTTTTTATGTTGAGAATGGGTCATAGAATTGCTGATTCAGTTTTATTGTTATTTTCAAGGTCATGCTTTTGTGGTATTTAGCGAATATCAGGGTAAGCCTCCATCTATATCTGCTGGTCAGCTTTTGCTTTGGCAGATTCCGTTCCTCTGTGTTTGGCATATGCTGTCATCGTTTATGCGACTGTTCAGTGACAGACGAAATACTTCTGCAGTTGTTTGGATTCATTCACCTGTAATTTAAGCACTGACTCTTTGGCCGTTTTGGAGCTCAGTGAGTTGCCCTGTTGGTTGGAACAGCAATGTGACATTTATTCCTGGCAACCGGTCAGTTCTATACGAGTTTGTAGGAAGCAGAAGTGTGGGGTATTATGGGATGTTTGCCATTTCCCCAGAATTCCATCTGGTCGGTGGATGACAGCCATCGTACTTAAAACTCAACCTGAATTGTATGAGTCCCAGCTTTCTCCTGGGCCAGGAATCTACCCAAAATGGGCTCATACTGTATATAGGTTAGTGGAAAAGGCGGAGAAGCACCTGGGATACCAGTGCATCACTGGAAACACAATCACAGAACAGGTAATATGTATAAATAAATAAAATAGCTAATACAAAGACATGGAGTAATAAATGAATACTGTATACATATAAGTGTGGTGACAAATTTGCAGGTTTGCAGTATATTGCACTTGTGGAATACATATTACACACTTGTCTGTGATGGGCATTGCTGATGGTAAGGGTATCACTATTGCTGAGGGTAGTGCCAGAGTTCCCAGAGTTTGGTTCGATGATGACTCTAGGGTAAAAGCTGTTTCTGCCTCTATTGTGTGGGATTTTATTCACCTAGTTGCAGGTTTCTGGGCTGTACAGAACAGGGAGAACTTTGTAGAAATAGAGCTGATTTGAGCCTCAGTCCTGGACAGTTTGGGCATCAGTGTTATTCACTGACCCATTGTGAAAGCCCTACTGTAACCTTAACTAATATCTACTGGAGAAGCCTGGCAGACATATCACTGAGTACACATTATTTCTTGAAATACATCGATTTTTATAACTTACTTGCTATATCTCCCCCTATTTATTTGACTGCACACCAGGATCCGAGGATACACATTTAATGTGTTGGAATCACAATAAAACAATTGACTTTGAATCTTGAATCTTAATGGTGGGCCTTTGCATGAAATGTAACATGTGATAGTGATAATAAAAAAAAATACTAATAATAGATTAAAATCATCCATCCATCTTATAACTGCTTTTCCTGGTCATGGTCAATGGCGCAAGATGAAAAATAGAGCAAAAATGAATGCACTCTCAGTATCTTTTTCATAATACACTATACTACAGGTATACTGCTCAAGCCAATCAGAATTGTAGTGATACGTGTTATAGTAAGGATGGCCTTTTTAAAACGAGCGACATGGCCTTGAACACAGAGTAATGTGAGGGACACGTCTGCTCGTGTAAAACTGTTATTATGTCTGACAAAGTGTGTTAGCTTGTTAGTCATCGCAACACCTCTCCTAAAGTCACCCCAGTATCTGCAGTAACCATCCTATACACCCATGAATTTTTACCCCCCCCCCCCCCAAGTTAATTAATCTGAGTTGTTGGTGAAATTTACGATGTATATGGAACGGCTGGGGGAGTTTCAGGAATCGAATTGATGGTCTTCAAGCAGTTCTGCAAGATATCAGGGATTTTTTTGTATCTAAAACTTCATATGATGTACGGTTAAACTCTGTTTTCTGAGCAAATATGCACATAATACCCTGCTCATTTTCTTTGACTCCTTAAGACTTTTGTGAGGCTCTATATACAGTATGTACAGCAGCTTTCTGGCTCATGGGAGCTCCTTTTCCTCCAGGATCCATCTAACCAATGGTCCTGACCAGACTGCCAGTCCCTGCTGCTGAAAAACCCCCTTACAGCAAGCATTTTACGGGGGGTGTTACCCTGCTGGTGTCTAATGTTAGATCACCATTTAGTGTCCCATCTCCATTTTAAGTTCCATTTTAGTCTCATCAGAAGACTTTCTTTTGCAAATGTTTCTTTTTCAGCCAGAGCTTCTTTCTTGCCACTCTCCCATGAAGGTCATTTTTGTACAGTGCCTTGAAGATTTTTGAGCTGTGAACATCACCTCCAGTGACAGTCCCTGACTTCCGCCAGACAGAGTGACAGTTGGGATCACAGTAGCCTTTTGACCGCGTGCCCCTTCTTTTCAGGGACTAACTTTAGAGGGGCAGTCTGACCTGAGCTCAGAATTAAATTCGGTGCGTTTGAAATGGTCTTCTTCTCTTTGCAGATCTTTGCTTCTCTGTTATAAAATGCATATAATACCAGTATTTCTATAATAATATTGTCTTCATTTTGCTTTCCTTTATGTAAAATCTCCACCATATTGTTGCACATTAGTGAGAGAGTGGGTATTTTCCCCTGCTAGCTAGCTAACTAACTATCCATTTCCCAGGTGGAAATCATCTACAAATTGAGTAAGTTGGTAAGGTAATACACTGCACACGAGCAAAGTTAGCTTTATGTTGACAAAGGGCATGAATACCATTTGCATCTAACAATGCTGAATTTAGCTTCAAAGTAAGTTTAAAATGGTCTTGTTTGGTTTGCCAGAATTTGCAGTTTCTTTTTTTGTTTGCTTTTTCTTCAATAAATGTTTAGAATCGGATTCAATAAAATGTGAAAATGGTATTGGGGGCTGGATTACTTTTCTAGGCACTGCCTACATTTACCGCCCGCTTGTCTGCTTCGGCCTTGATTTCTGCCAGCCTTTTATGTATTCACTATTGTTCAAACATGCATCACAGAAAATATAGCAAGCAAAACAGATCCGGAGTGTTCCGTCCAAAATGATTGCCAGAGTAGCCTGAATCAGGCCACTAATATACATCAGCTGCCTGAGCTTCCTGGAGTTAAAAAAGACATTTATCTAAGGATATGCTTCAATGTCTTCATTAACGCTTATCAAAGCTCCAGGGCCTTCTGTGCAGGCTTTGGTGCTCCACAGTAATTCTTGTTTCCCTTCAAGTCTTCATGGATTCAATCCTCATTTTAAGACGCATGCCTAGCTCCAGCAGAAAGATAAGTCTCGCTTGAGAGAGATAACCGACTCCCGTGTGCAGGGTGATTTTGCTGGAAGAGACTTGGAGGAACGCAGCGGAAATCTTCTTTGAGGTTCATTAAGACCTTTATATGTCTTCCACTTTTAAACAAAGGAAACATGATGATTTGTTAATCACATCTTGCGTTGCGCGTGGCAGAGATATGGCCACTGTGTGCCGAAGAGCAGATAGTGATCAGCCTAAGCTCTGAAACGCTGACCTAAGGATTACAGTAAAATGTTGTAGATTCCAGAACTGTTGCTAACACAAATCCGTGACACTGTCGGCTACCTCATTACACTCCCTGAGCAGAACTTGGTGCACAGATAATGAGAGAGTAAGACATCGGGGTATTATAGTAATTTTCTTGTGTTGCCAGGTCAGTGTGACAATTAGGCGGGGTGACAGTAGATTAATGGCTTCTGACATTCTAGAGGAGCACATTCCAGCGCCATTGCTAATGAATCACCTCAAAGCCAGCCACAGAATATTTAACATAAACAAGTGCATGCATATACTGTACACACAAGATGTAATCAGTGATGCTACTCATACACATTTAGAAATTAAAGAGTATCTGAAGGATAGACAACTTGGAATGATTGTGCATTTTTATGTATCAATTCTTTTTCCGTAAACTATTCTTAGTTTAAAGTAATCTTAATGTCAAGTGACTGTAATGTGTATCTTACACCTCAGAAAGCTACTAGATAAATGTTTTCCCTTCAGTTTTACCCAAAACAATCTCAGAGATGCCAAAACTGCACAGGGGACAACATGCAAATGTATCTTATTTTTCTCAAACAAAATCAAAAATCTGCTTCAGATAGTAAGTTATGGTAAAATCAGTAAGACTGCAGAATCACTTCTAGAAAACTGAAATCCAGGCTATAACTACTAAAAATGCACAAAAAAGCAGTAAGATGTATTCATTGGAAATGTGAAAAGGAATCGATTTTCTGAGGGAAAAATAAGCGAACAGTGTTTCACCCGAGTCTCTGTTTCTGATTCACCTAATAAGCTTAGGGAGAGTAACACACAAAATATTGTGCTTCTGAGGTGTATTTTCCAGGACTTTCCAGAAGTTACAAGGGAAAAATATTGCTGTCCATGGTTCTGGACCAGTCCTAGGATCAGAGCTGTCCATAGATTTGGATCAGGGCAGGCTGAGATGTTTGCAATGCTGGACCCGTCCCAGGATCTGAGATGATTTTCATTTTTAGGTTTGTTTCATGTGGCCTGTCCACAAGAAGTGAATCAGATTTGAAACTATCCATTGTGCTTATAGCTTACTGTTTGTAGCTCAAGTACCCAACTAGGACTCACAGTAGCAAAGCAGAGAAACTTATTTTGGGAGCGTTTAATCCATAATCTCAATGCCTGAAAGTCTGGTGTGTTTTCTACATGATTTTTTTGCAATACCATCCAGAAAACTGAAAAGCAACCAATTTCCACTCTGGTTTACCATTCATGCTATAATGTCTGCTTTTCTGTCCTTATTTAGCTACTTTTTATATTTGACTTTTTGTCACACATAGTCAGCAGTGCTGGAAGAAAAAAGCCTCTCAAAGCAACACAAGGAGAAAATGATAACATGCGGTTGTTGATTGGATGCAGGTGAAGGTACAGTATAGGGTGCAGGTAGAGAAAATTATCTTTAGGCAGCTGCTTTGTACCACTGCGTCATCATGCCTACAGGGCTGGGGGGTTTGAATCCCATTGGAGCCATTTGCATTCCCCCCCCCATCAGGTTATAGCGCATGATTTTGCGGCCTAGGTGCCTGGGATCGGTTCCCCCCGATCAGGATAAGCAGCTGGAAGACAGATGGATAGTGCTTTTAGGGTGATTGAATATTGTTTGTAGTACTCTGGATCAGGAACAATGGTGCCCATTAACATTGGAATTGAATCCTAAAATACCATAAGTATGGTGTTTCTTGAGAGTAAAGGCATCCACATGTATTTTGTGAAAGAGATATGTGAGCAAAAACGCTAGGAAATGATTCAATTTTATTTTGTAAATATAACACCATCCTAGAACTATTTAGTGCTTTTTGGGTATATTTGGCAGCTTGTCATACAGTAGCTGCAACACACTCTAGAGGACAAAAGAAAGACATCCAGCGGGTTTCATCTTTTGTTCTCCTGGCTGGTGAGAAAAATTTAATGAGAGCCCCCAGACAACAGAGAAGCATTGTGCTGGATTTTGGACCCGTGCCTGTTCAAGGCTTATTTTGTCTCGCTAACACTTCCTGGTGTTCCATGGTCTCATGTGGCCCAGACGGTTTGTGTGTAGCTCTTGCTGTGCCAGCCGTAGCATTTTCCCAGCTCTCCCTTGGCCCACGCCTGTTGCGCACTTCATCTGCTCACCCACTGGGAGGCAAACACTATGCAAGCATTAAGAGAAAAGCGCTGGGCAAAGCCTAAATGGTGACCCTGTAGCCAATACCAATGTGGAACACTGATAGTCATTTAAACCCTCCAATGAAGATGTACCATACTGTAACCCCCTCCAGGACTTCAGCCAATCGGAGCCAATGATAACGGATGTGGAAGTGGCCACTCATTTTAGAGTACAGTTGAATTCTCAGCATCTGATTGGATGGTTGGTCTGTTTGTGGGGTTTCTGAAACCCTTCATATGTCTACAGACAACAAAGTGCCTGGAAGTACAGAGTTGGTGCGGACAGCTCAGCGGCTGCACTTGTGCCATCTTTTATGCTAAAATTTAAACAAGTAATGGTCCTTTTTTCGAACGTTTTTCTTTCTGAAAGAAACTGAAACATTTATTTCTGTTTCTCTCTCCTCTGTCTGTCTCTGTCGTGTTCCTGTTAGAATTTTATGATATATCATTTTACAGAAATGAAACAAGTTATATTTATATATTGCTCTGGGTGGAGCAATTTCAGATGACAAGCACAAGCACATCCATTCGCCAGACCAGAGCCTTATTGGAATGTCTAGCAGACTGAGTTTTCTCTCTGCAAAAAAAGCCGTGGAAGCATTGCTAAGTCCAAGCCCACTCACATCCATCCTCTTGAGGGGGGCTACTGATTGCAAGTTTTTTTAACAACAAAACCCATAGATCAAATGTCCACTCCAAACCATTTATACAAAACTTTGGTTAACATAGTATAATCTATGGTAATAAATCTTACACTTGGTCAATCCATCCACCGGTGCGGTACATCCTCCTCCAAATCAGTGAATTTTACAGAGGAGACTCTTGCCCCCACCCTGATTGGCAAGTGTCACTGCTGGCCCCCTGTGCCTTGATTAGCATATTATTGATGTTCCACCATTTTTTTAAACTTCCCCTTGTTTCTCTGCTGCTGTATAACGCAAATTTCCCACCCGTGGGACTAATAAAGCCTATCTTATCTTATCTTATCTTATCTTATCTTTCAGCTACAAAAAAAAGCTAAATTGGCCCCATTAAAGAGCCCCTTCCCCATTACAGCCCCTGCTCATTCCCAAGCCAGGAGGCTCCACTCATTGTCCTGCCTCAAACCAAAGTTACAATGTTATACTAATTTTAATATATTGTACTGTTTTGCGAGTTGAAGCAGACTTTTTTTCAGGAGGCAGTATATGACTTAGAAGGTCGTCAGTTCTAATCCCGTGCTGAGTAGTCATATTTCAACAGGGTCCTTAACCCCCATAAGAATGGCTGATCTTGTACTCAGAGCCTAAGCTTCGCTTTCACCTGTCTGTGTGACTCACCTGTCTCTGGTTAGGGAAGCACACTTGCGATTGAAGGACTGCTGGTTCAAATCCCGGACCAGCAAGGTGCCACTGAGGTACCCTGAGCAAAAAAAATTAAGGGAAAGCAAGATGGGATGTGTGAAAACTAACACATTTAAGTCAACCTGTTCTTATACAAATGGCAGATTAAGATTACAGAAAACTGACCTTACATTTCATTCCTAGTCATCCACTATCTTTTCAAATATCACAGTTAAAACTAGAAAATACATACTGTACCATATGGTTTTTGCATTTGTGAGTAAAACGGCCGTGTGACAAGTGGAGATTCTTTTCTTGATGTAAAATGACACCGAAGACATTCAATGATACGGCAGTGAATTTCATATCATGGGAAATGCTTTCAGCAGGTAAACGCTCATTACAGACTATGCCCATCAAAGTAGATAAATTAATGAATAAACGTCAAACTCTTTGCACACATGCAAATCATCTGCCCTCCAGAGGGTTAAAATAATTAGTTGTATGTGGAAGAAATTAATTCTTTCAACAAACCATGAAGAAATGTAAAAGAATCTAATTTCCCTGGTACTTACATGGACGTGCAATTTAGCATGCTAATGAATTTCAGTTCAGAGTAAAACAGCAGGTTGACTTTTGCTGTTTGTAATTTGCAAAATGGCTGAAACAGGTATAAGTGCTGGGTTGTCAGTCAAATATGGAGTATAATAACAACAGCAGCAATAACAACAACACACACTGCCTGAAATGATGACTGGACTAATGTTCAAGTAATTTCCAGTGTCTGTGCATGCTTTAACAAATAACATTCACTAGGTGGTGCTCTGCGTTACTGTATTTACAACTGGAATTATTTCATGAACACAAGGTAACAAACATTTGTATATCTTGTTCTGTCAATATATAACTTCATGGGGTGAATGATATTCCTTTCTATAACAGGACGTGTTGTGTTTGTACAGATTTTTTTCATTATATTTTTATTTTGACAGAAACTGATGATGTGATGACAAATTCAGCACTATGCCTTTAAAAGGAGGCCTCGGGAGGCCACACCCCCCTTCTCTTTCTCACCCTCGGGATGACGTCACCGTGGCTTCCCCAGCCGTTAGACTAATGATGCTGGGAGCTGAGCAGTACTGATTTTTTTCTCTCTTCTCAACGTGGATGTCAGTCTATCACACTCTGCACTGTCTCTCTCACTTGTGCTCTGGCTGAGAATCGGGGAATCTGGGAATCAGATTCTCCTCTCTTTTCTTCTTCTCTCTCCTTTTCTCTCATTTTTTCCCTCTTTTTTAGCAGGGATGTAGTACTCTTCATTCCAGATTAACTTCAGCAACTCCTTGGCTGCCTGACTTGCTTTTGCTGGCTGTCCAGGTTTTTTTTTTCTTTGTCTTTGGTCTTTTATCCTTTTGCTGCATTGGTTCTGCATTGGTTCTGCATTGGTTCTGCATTGGTTTTGCTTGGTTTTCTGACTGGTTTCCAGGGACCATGGCCCTGAGGGAGAGTGTTCTGCCCATCAGTGAGGTGTCAGGCCCCTTCCCTGAGGTGGTGGAGCTCAACGTCGGGGGCCAGGTGTATGTCACCAAGCACTCGACGCTGGTCAGCGTGCCAGACACCACGCTGCATGCCATGTTCTCCCGCCGGCCGCTCCGCGACCTGCCGCGTGATAGCCGCGGCCGCTTCTTCATCGACCGTGACGGTTTCCTCTTCCGCTACGTGTTGGACTTCCTGCGCGACCGGCAGCTGGTTCTTCCTGAGCATTTCCCCGAGAAGGAGCGGCTCCAGCGGGAGGCTGAGCACTTCCAACTGGCGGAACTCCTCCGGCTGCTGGGACCACGTGTGGCTAAGCAGAGCTCCGGCAATGATGAGGGCTGCCAGAGCGACATCGAGGAGAACTCGCAGGGCAGCGACCTGGCTCGGACCACCTCAGACAAACGCTCAGGCTTCATCACCCTTGGCTACCGCGGCTCCTACACCACGGTGCGCGACAACCAGACCGACGCCAAATTCCGCCGCGTGGCACGGATCATGGTCTGTGGCCGCATCGCCCTGGCCAAGGAAGTCTTCGGCGAAACGCTGAACGAGAGCCGGGACCCGGACCGTCCCCCGGAAAAGTACACCTCCCGCTTCTACTTGAAGTTCACGTACCTGGAGCAGGCCTTCGACCGCCTCTCAGAGGCTGGGTTCCACATGGTGGCTTGCAACTCCACTGGGACGGCCGCCTTCATCAACCAGTACAGGGATGATAAAATCTGGAGCAGCTACACAGAGTACATCTTCTTCAGTAAGTGAAGAAAAGTCCTCCAATCTCTGACAGCTACATGCATAAATCACACTTTGATTTACTCACTGCATGTGGGATGCTGGACATGCCAATGGGTGATTTCAGTAAGCAAAGCATGGCATTTTAATAAGCATTGGTTGTTGGTCATTAAGTAATAGGACTGGTCATGGAGGCCTATTAACAGGTTGAATTATGCGGAGGTAGGAATGGGGCAGAACTGGGATTAAAAATGGACATGGCAGGTTCCCATGATAAATTTTGCTGCTCCACATACCTGTTAGACATCATGAAAATGCCCGGTGTGCCCAATGGCCGGTACAGCCCTGCATAGAAACATTACGGGACGATTATACAGCATTTGTCAGTTATGAGGCATCCTGTTTCCTACAGCTTGTGGGAATGGTTGATGAGATATACAGCAGAAAGCACTCGGCATTGGCCCAGTAATACCTCTGCAGGCATTCAGCAGCCACCTTTGCTGGACTCCATTGCTTGTGCCATGAAAGCTTCGGCTACAGAGAGGAAGCTCGGTCACTGCTGAGGACACCCCACTGAGTACCTTCAGTGGAATGTGTCACTCTGGCACTCTTACTGAATCGCTGGGCATATTGCAGCCTTGCAGACTCAGGGAGACATAGAGAAGCAGGAAGAGAGAGGGAGAGACAGGGAGAGATAGAATCTACACAAAATATCAAGATTATTGCCCTATAAAGTATCAATCAAGGGAAATCTCATCACTGGAAGTGAATTATAGCAGAGGAATCAGAAGTCTGAGGTCGTAGCATTTAAACAGAAAGTTCAGCGAAGCTTTCCGTAGGTGGGCTTTGAACATGCCAGGCAGTAAATGAGACGCAGGCTCAGGCAAGACACCTGCTGCTGCTGTTTTTCACCTGAGCAGGATTTCGAGTGGGGCTGTTAATTAAGCAGCACGGTTCAGAGAAATTAAATAATGCTTAACGGGGACGGTCATGATCTGAAATCTCGCCTTTGAAACCTGACTGTGGATATTGTGGGAAGTACAGTTGATATGCAGCTTTGCATTTGACATGATATAAAATAGATCTAATACCACCTCTCACTGCTGGGTCTCTGAAGTTCATTGTAGGTCTATAACTCCTGCAATTAATCACACTGATGTGTGAATGCAGTGGTGAATTTTTATCTGATATACTTGCTCTATAAAATCTCTTTAGAGTTAAGTAGCATTTAGTAGCGCATGTAACATACACAAAATTATATATAAATAAATAAATAATAAAAAAAAACATACACAAAATTATCACAGACTGTAGATCTTAAATAACTGAATTCATAAATTAGCCTTTCAGAATAAAACAAATAAAATGGCTTTATTAACAGGCTCTTTTAGGGAACTGTTTACAATGAATGCACAACTAGAGGTTATTGCTGTTAGCAGGGAATCTACTGCAGTCCGATATACACAAATGAATAACAATAGATCCTGTAAATGACTAGCATTTGGTAATTGCTGCTCAGGTCTTTAAGCTGAATGTGCTTCTCACAGGGGGGCGGGGGGTTTCCATGGCTTCCGGGCACTGCATTCTGCCGTTGTCTGTGCTCCTCACAGATAGGGAGCACGCGGGGAGGGCATCCTCGTTTCCTCTTTTCTCTCTCCCCCTCTATATCTAATCTTCCCCTCACTCTTTTTCTCCCACCACTTTCACTCTCGCTTCCCTTCTTATCATCACCCTTTCACGTGCTCCCTCCATCCTTCATTTCTCTCTGTCTTCCACCACTTTTCAGCTATCACATTCCACGCTTTGTTTTTTTCCTGCTTTGAAAAAGCCTTTCCCCCTCCGTTCCTTATCATTTTCTTGTCCCGTCCTGAATCTGCTCCGGAGCGAAGTCCCTGAGATTCTCATTTTGCCTCTTCCTCTTTTCCTGCTGCCTTCATCCTTCTTTCCGATAGTCTCTCATGCCATCCTGGCTGCGGCGTGTGTTTTGGGGGAGTGTCTCCCTGTCATGCCAGGACCCTGTTCCACGCACCACTGACCACCGACTCACGTGGACAAAGGTTTCATTTGTGAAAAGACAGTCTTAACATTGTCTGGAGCACAATGATAGACTAACATATCAAGCAGGGGAACTCGAAACCAAATTCTATACAGACACACTCTTTTCCTTCAATGCTGCGGTTAGAAGGTGCAAAACTTGCTGAAAGTTAACCTTAGCTGTACAATGAACCTGTTCAGGCAAATTTGTAATTATTACATTGTGGGGATCAGATTTCCCAATTGTGTGATAAAAACCTGTAACTTTTTACCTTATGGGCACGTTTTAGAAAAATTTGTGAAGTCAATCAAAGAAAAAACAAAAATGCCCAAAGTCTTGTATTTTGTTTGATTATTTATGGTTAAGGTTAGGATTGGGTGGGAGTTAAGTTTGTTATAAATAGGATTAGGGTTACGCCCATAGAAATGAATGGAGAGTCCCCATACAGATGTGAATACGTGGACTGTGCTATGTGAAGAATTTGACTAAGTTCTAATTCAGATTTCAAGCAAATCCTTTCATTCCAGAAAAGCTCCTTTAACATGCAAAGTGGAAGCCCAGATCCTGTCAAAGCATTAACATCAGCCTGCCTCCAGTAATGAACTTCTCAGAAAGCATGCTGCACAGTTACCCTTTATACAGAATCGATCCGTGATCAATATGTAAGCATCCTACGGCGGCCATGTATCATAGTGCACTCATTAGCTGTGGGGGTGTCTCATGTGAGGTGTTAATGAATTCCATTGATGGATATCTTTGCATTTTTTCTGGTCAAAATGCTCAGTCTACAGAGCAATGCAGACCTCACTGCTCAGTGAAGGTATGTTCCTTGGCTATTGGGCGTGTGTGGAGGGGCTATGGGGTGGGGTCATGTATATATTACTTTTTGCGGACCAAATGTCTCCACAATGTGAGAAAAACCTGTTAGTTTGAGGTTGTGGGACCACCTTTTCGGTTCTCACAAGGGGAAAAATCTGCAATCAAAAAACTAAAAATGCCAAACGACTTGTACTGTATTTTGTTTGGTTACTTATGGTGAAGGTTTGGCCTGGGTAGGAATTAAGGTTGTCATAGATTAGATTAGGATTCTTTCCCATATATATGAATGGAGAGTCCCCATAATCATATGAAAACAATGTGTGTGTGTGTTTACGCGTATGTGTGTGCGTGTGTGTGTGTGTGTGTGCACGTGCACGTATGGAAGGGCAGAGAAGTCCAATGATCTAACAGGGCATGAAGTGATCCTAGTCTTTGCCTTCTCCTGTCAAGGATTGGGGGGGGGGGGGAGGCAGTGATTCAAGACAGCATGATGTCATTCCTCTTAGAGCACTTCTGAAAAGTCCTCTGACTGACATGGCAAACTGTCTGCTGACAGACTAACAGAATAGATAATGTGCCAATAAATAAATAATGGATTTAAATATAAAAAATAACATCAAAAGGTTTTTTCAAATTATCATTATGCATGCAACTTAAATTTGACTTGATTGGAGGCACAGGTGATTTTTATACATAATGCATATCATTTTCTTATTGGTCAATTCTCTCCCCTGCACCATCCAAGTCTCTGTAATTCATACAATATTCATCAGGCAGGTTCACACAATGTGTTTATATATTATTTAATCATTTAGCTTCTGCCTATATCTAACTGAAGATTGTAACTGATGTTACTTTACAATTTGCAATGAAAAATAGGATAAAAAAAGTAATCCATAGAACATTATTTTGTTGTTTTTATGTAATATGTCAATACCTTAAAAAATCAACCGATGAAACACACTGAAAACTCATTCACAGTTGTATATACAATATTTATATTCTAAAACAGCCTAATTGGTTAAGAAATATTTAGTTTTAATCCTATTAGGATTTAAGACAAAAAATAAATGAATTTTAATCAGACATGACCAGCTCCTGAGCATACAGTGAGACATCTTTCTGTTTTTGCACAGATAATTTTGGGGGAATAGAGGCAGCTGGGATTTTGAATTTTATTTTATTTTTTTATTCATGAAGGAGGCTGACTGACAGTAGGTCTGACTATGCCACACATTATATAAGCAATGCGCAGTAACGGTATTTTTAACCTAACTGACGGATGGCTACCCACCATTGCACTTCTAATTGCAGAGACCAATGTTGCCTCATAATCTGGCCTCAGCTCTGTATGCGTGAGAACATTTCCTCCAGCGTGTGGGTTTTTTTTTTCTGGGTATTCTGGGTTCCTCCTACAGTCGAATCGTGCATTTCAGGTAAATCGGCAATACGTGCAGGGCATACCCTGCCTTCTGCACCACTGCGCCCTCTACTGGCTGAGTGACTCTTTTAAATCGATGAATTCCATAAGAAACAGGTAGATGTAAAGCAGTATATAACACAGTATATAACAATACATAACACAGAGCCTGATGTATACCACACATTTAAAAGCTGGGGCTGTCGCTCACCATCTGAGTCAGTCACAGCAAACTACTTCTGACCTTTGACCTTGATCATAAACTACAGATGTCTACCTGAAAAAGGCATAATGATAAATTAGAAATCATGGCTTTTATAACCCCTCATTCAAAGTACAGAGAAGGGAAAGTGTTTTATCTCTGAAATGAATCGATCTCAATGAGCAATACGAACAAGGTAACATGCACAGCCGGCATAGAGATAAATACAGTCATTTAACCATCATGTCTGAGAACAAGTACACTGAGACAATGCAGCAGTTTTTGACAGCTGTCGCACAATAGGTGATTTCAAGCATGATCTATTGTTTGCTTGGGTTTTTATTGACAAAATCCTTAAGAAGGAATATCATCCATCCATCCGTTTTCCAAACCGCTTATCCTACTGGGTCGCGGGGGGTCCGGAGCCTATCCCGGAAGCAATGGGCATGAGGCATGGAACAACCCAGGATGGGGGGCCAGCCCATCACAGGGCACACTCACACACTATTCACTCACACATGCACTCCTACGAGGAATATCATTTGAAAGGTATTATTGATTTTTCTGCATAAAATTACTTATTTAACAACAAAAGCAACTGCAGGCATTGATCTGAAGTTTTGTTGGCTACCTGGAAACACACAGAAAAATGGTCAGTGTTTCGGTTCTGTAGCTTTTCTGTTTTTTGTTTATTCCTGGCTTGCTTTTCACATCACGCTGAAAGTTCCTTGCATTCGCTCTCGCTTCTAATCCGAATTTCTTCGTCGACTTCTGCTCTGCTAAGTAGGGATCGTAATCCAAAAATCCAAGCTTATTTTGATAGTAGTGTCCTCTTTTCGTCACAATTTTCATCACGTAATAAAAAAAATCTGTTACTTACAGTTCCTCATTTCACAACAGCAGTGCACAGTTTTCAGTCTATGATATATTCCTCTCTGTCTCCATCTCACTGTTGTTTTCCATTTGCTGCAAAGTTACAAGATAGCACAGTAACTTCTGTTTTTTTGGGGGCTGTCATTTCAAATATGACATCAGCTCTTTGTGACTGTGTTGGTTTCATTGTTTTTCTTTGCAGTCTAAAGAAACACATTTAGTGATTAAACTGGTTCCCCATTCAATACGTATTTTTTGTGTGTAACTTTCCTGGGATACGCACTTGGCCCATCTGTACTGTCCCATCTACATCCTTCAATGCACCCTGACCCTAACTAGATGATCGAAAAAGGTGGATGTATATTTTTAAGACTTCCATGACTGCACCATCTGACCATTGTGCCTCTTAAATTTTGAATATTTTGACTCCCCCACCCCGACACTGCTGGCTCTCAAACCCACATCTCCTGTAGGACTCACAGCCCTGGGTAAGGACCTCTGCTCTGTTATGTTCTTTCAGAATTTGTTTGCATGGAAAAGCCTGCGGACTTGGCAGACAGACCCCTGCGACACTGGAATAAATGAGAGGTCTGATTTTTATTTTATGGTTCTCTTCTGGTAGAGGGAGTGAGCAGGGGAGACACATGCTGCTTCACTGACTCCCTCGCCCCACAAAGTCGCCAGTCTCTGCTTATTTGGGTTGAAGCTGTACTGAACACAACCTACGGCATCAAATCTCCTCGACTCCCTGCAACTTTGCCTTTTCTTTACTAATTAAAAATTATGATAAAACTATACATTATGCATATTTCATTACATACATACCCAGTCTACTAAAACTTTAGTAAAAATATGCTATGGAAATAAGTAGATAAAAAAATGTAATTAAAAAAATTCATTATTACTGCCCCGTACTTTACTCAAATCAAGATTCACATCAAACACAGGAAAAAAATCCTTCCTTAAATTAATGGCTCTCCATAAGGTATGAATGATACTTTGCACCATGTCTGAAGATAAATTACTAACCTACCCTTGTGTTTTGGTACCTTTCTCTGGGGTCTTTACAGGATTGTAGTTTGACTGACTTATCCGCAGACCTGTTTGCCAAGATAGGCCCTAGCAGGAGCTCTATGGGAAATCTTTTCCAATCATTTGAAAAAGGATCACGATTATTAATCTCCGCAAACTGCAGTATTTTCACTGCAATGTGGATAATGGACACTGACTGTGTAGTAAAGATGTGAAACAATCATAACCTGCTTGAGCCACTGAAAATCGAGCATACGGGCTTTCTTTAATTGGTGTTCAGAGCCGTGTCTGCAAGAGCCCTGTGACGATTCTTCTAAACCCCCGTCAGACAGGAAGACAGAAGTACGTATAGCTCAAAGCCAGCACTGATCGCGTTACTGATTTTCCAAGCAACCTCGAATCCTCCCCTGTCAATTCATAAAACCTTGCACCCGAAATGGACGGCAGACTATAAACACAGCCACGGAAGTCCGTGAGTGGAACAAACAGATTTTCAGCATTGCGATCATGCATCTGTAAATAAATCGCAATTGAGTTCATTCGCTGACTTGATGTGCACTGCCTGTGCAGGCGTTGCCTGCTGCGGACCACGCAGGAATGTTACAGGAGCATCCAATTAGAAGATGGGACTCTGGGGCCACGTTCACTTGCTAACGTGCGTGACTGAGCGACACAGCTGGATGAGCACAGGTCCCGATAACGCAGAGTGCTCTGTCATTCACAACAATTTCAAAGCATACAATAGACCTTAGGTCAGATTAGCTGAAAAGAAGCTACTTAGAATTATAAAGCATATTCGCTGGCCTTAAATAACTATTCAACACTACCTTTACTGGCTGAGCAGCCCATCTGCAGTATGGAACAGTATGAAAAGCCATGAAGAGGAACAGGTATTGTTACCCAGCTCAAATCAAAATGAGTCAGGCTTTATGCTCTGAAATCAAAGCCCGCTTCTGGAAACTCAATGGGATGTGGGCTACTGTTGGTCTGCTTAGTTCAACATGTTAGAGCAGTGTTTCTCAACCTGGTCCTTGGGGATCTGCAAACAGACCACATTTTTGCTCCCTCCCAGCTGGCAGCAAAAATGTCAACTGTCTGGCAGGGAACTAGGAGAGAGCAAGAACATGGACTGGGGGGTCCCCGAGGACTAGGTTTCTGAGTCTTACTGTAATGTCTGCATTCCATACCCTGGTCACAGATTGTTTCTACGTTGTTATTTCCCCAATTGTTGTGTAATGTCCAGTGTCATATTCTCCTGTGTTAATATTGGGAGATTTTTTTCATCTGTTAAAACTCTTCTTTAACATTCAGATTCACCACTCAAATTGACAGCAACGGGGGAGACTTTGTGAAAATTCGCAGGGATGTGGACAGTCTGGAGGATAAGCTAGTGCCATTGTTGCACATTTGGCGGGGTGGGGGGGGGGGGTTTGGAACCCCAAATAATAAAAACCCACCAAAAAAACCCGATAGTTTAGATACACATATGGTATTTTTTTGGTATTTCTATACC
>JAODJX010001434.1:0-23268 GCA_026776945.1 Isichthys henryi
TCCCTGCTGAGGCTACTGCCCCCGCGACCCGATCCCGGACCAAGCGGCAGATGATGGATGGATGGATGGATGGATAATTGCTGTTAGACATCATCCTGTCAGTATGAGTCATCTTAATTAATAATAACAATTCCTTAGTTTATATAAGTATGAATTCTTTTATGGATGTCCCACAGGCAAATTTTCTTTGGCATGGAGCCTACTGTAGTTCAAGTAGTGCTCCTCAGTTTCTAGCAAAGATCTGCATATTATCTGTCATTTTCCGTACCCTCTATGGTGCAATGTAGGGTTTCTTTTTGTTACTGTTTCATGTCTCGAAGTCAGTTCAGTGACATTTCTTTTAATAAACCGGGCATGATTTGCAGAGCACATCTGCCTCGTACTTGTCTTGAACTTGAGTTCCTCTGTTCTCTTTGAACATGATCATTCTCAGCACATGTATGCATGTTCTTTGATGGATTTTCATCTGATACACAGTGTCCCCTTGTGCCTTTTTATTCCTCAAGGTCCGCAAGAACTTAATTCTAGAGTAGCGGTTATGGAATATGCATAAACAGAAATACTGGTAACATTTTACTTGAGGAGCCACAAGTAACTTAGTAACAAATTGTAGCAAATGCATGAAATATATGAACCATCGCAACAGATTAATGATGAAAGAATATGGAATCAGTATGTAACTAACACTTAGTTAGAATTAATACTAATTAATAAGTGTACTACTACATTATTTGTGCCCCCTCATTAAAGCGTTACCGAAATATTGAAATAAAATCATGTGAAAAGCAACAGAATTCATATAGCTTCTATGTGACAAATCCACAGTGCAGTGAATAATCATTGCATTGGCTGCTGAAGGTCTCCCAGGTGTTCGAACCACCTGACTGTCACCTTTTCCCCTCGTATCGAATGCCCGGGCCTGTATTCGTCCAATGTTCTCATCCATCAGTCTGCTTTCAAATGAGCTTAATTTAGTTTAATTACCGTTTTCCATCACATAGGGGTGGGCGCTACACCTGTGTCATTACCGGCGAGATAGTGCACCACGATATGTGCTGTGACTTGCTGGGCGCGGACCGGGGAAGCAGGTGAAAACAATGAATGATCGGGGAAATAGGGTTTTAATGGGCACACGGAGAGCCATACAGGACAGAATCTTCACAACAATACAGTGACGGAACTAGGGAAACATACTCTGATGTGGACTTACATACACAAGACTAATTGAAAACAACAAGAAACAGCTGATGACATTGGGATATCACATGAGGTTAATGAGGGGGGCGTGGCACACGGAAGGATCGTACAAGCAGGTCATGTCAATATGAATTTGTACTATACCAGTAACTGAAGTCTTCAGTCTAATTATACAACAACTTTGTATAATTATATATATTAAACAAAATAAGCTGGTGATATATGTATGTATATTAAAGGTTGGCAACTCACACATTTGGCGTGACACTCACACTTTCTGACCCTTATGTTCACGCAAGAAATCTATTTTATTCCATTATAAACCTAAAATTAAGTACATCAAAAGTGCTGGGGTAGTTTGCAAATCCTAAAAATTATTTACAACGTAATAAAACTGTTACATACATGTAAATGCTCAAATTGAAAATCTCACTCCAGCCAGCTGGTCAAAGTTGGCAACCCTGCATTTTATTTGAAAAAATAAAATGCACTGTTTTTCTCTGAAGTAGCTTCTCATTCCCTTTGCGTTGTTACTCTGACAATTACAAAACAAATATGAGAAAATATCACCTATGTCACTTTTTTATATCTTTTCAAAATTAAACTGACATACCCAAAAGTAATAGCAATTAAAGTATACTTAATATATTATAAAATATTTATTTCAATTTATATAAAGGGACAGGACATACTACCCCTTGGGAAAAAGTAATATGGTGATATAATACTGTCAAGGTCCAAAAAGTAAAGTGAAAATACCGTGATATAGATCCAAAGAACTAAGAAGCCAATAGATATCATTAATCTTCTGCTTCAGAGCCTGTCCTTTTATTAAGGCAATCGCATAGTGTTTTTATTCATTATATGTTTTTGTCAGGTTCTATAAAGCCTTATTCAATAAATGTGATATGTTGCCATGGTGAGGGATCAGTTTGGAACACTCTGGATGTTACCCTTTAATGACAGATGCAGGAAATCATCCTGTATGGACGAATCATCTAGCACCATATGGCCACAACTGAAAGCCCATCATTTCAAGTTATAGCTTAAACGACTTACATCCCTCCATTTCACAACAGTCTTTCAGATCTTCCCACAATTTACTTTGTGTCCATATATTGCTCATTTCACATCAAATTTTAAAAGCCATGGAAACAGATAGTCTTGGAAATTGGAGAATATTTGGAGTCAAAATCAGTAATAATCTGGGATTTTTTTTTTATTTTAATAAAGCATGTTCTCCGCGTGTCATTGTTGGGTTTCCTCCGGGTACTATGGCTCCCCCCTACCCACACAGTCCATGCTGAGACTGATTAGTTAGTTGCCAAATAGGTATACGTTTCACTGTTTCACCTTTGACCCTTAACCTCCAATTACTCTGGGGTGCTGTATGTTGGGCGACATAGAGCCATGACCCCTGTACTGTATAAATGTCTGCGTGTGTCACGGAGAGCAAGATGGTACATGTGAAAACTACACAATTTCTCCATGGTGGTGAATAAAATATCTATATTGTATTCCATTCTATTCTATTCTATAATTTTGTAATCTCCTTTTTAACAATATTTACAGTACTTCAGTTCTTAAATATTGTGTTATGCTCAGAATCAGCTTTTAATCATTACAGAGTCTGCTGTATATAGCTTGTTTACGTAAATGATTTTGTTTTTGTGCTTTTCTTGACCCAATAACATCCTGGCGTAGAGTTGGATACACAAAGCTGTTACCTCTGCAGCCTCAAGGCCATGATCCTGCATTTCCCTTATCTTTAAGTCACAAAGCCCTAACCTTGTTTATTTTGTGTAAAAAATAATCCTATTAAGTTGCTGAGACTGTGAGCAGGATATGAATCTAATTGCTCTCACACTGTAACCTCACAAAAGGAGTGAAAGAGGCACAACCATCCCTTCCGTAGAGGAAGAGATGCTTCCCCTGTTTCTTGCCTAGTTGTATAACAGCTATAAGTCTCCTGTGACCGTTGTAGCATTAGCACTTTCGTAACTAATAAATCAGACCTGACACATTCAGAATTGTTAGTCCGGGCATTTTTTTGCTGAAGGTTTTTTATTTTGTACGTAAGTAACTGTCAAGGTCTCCTTTCTTCTGGGCTAGAATTGGAGGTTTTAAATGAACTCCAAACAGCACAGCTCTGTACATTTTATGTCATTTGGAGCCTGTTCACTTGTGATAATTACGCCCTGCCTGCGTACGTTGGCATCAGTACCATTGGAAGTGACAGATCACAGATAATGCCGCCGATGAGAATGGCTTTCCTTATCTGACAGGATGGAGGTACCGGTTTAATGATTTCCTGGAATACAAAAAAAACGAAGGCGGTTTGCAAAAACCCCGCCTTCACCTTCAGTCACAATCTACAGAGATAAGAGGAGCCCCGATGGAATCGCTCCCTGGAATTTCTTAATTAACGGACACACAGTTAGAAGCCTGACTGAAAAGATCCTTTTAAGTTACCTGCAAACACAATACATGGAAATGGTGTTGAATATAAGCAAAGAGTATAAGTGCAGTAACATTTCAATATTGGGAAAGGCTAAATTGTTACACCTTTCCAGTTTGAAACAGATGATTACTTAATCAACTAATCGATGAATTACTTTTAGCTTTCTTAAGCGGGTGGCACAGTGGTGTAGTGGCCTGCAGAGTTATCCCTCAGCCTTAAGCACTGGGGTTCGATTTCCTGTGCCTATTCCATGTGTGTGGAGTTTACATGATCTTGAGGCTTCCTCCGGATACTCCGGTTTCCCCGCCCCAGTTTAAAAACACAGAAAGTTGAATTTGTGGTTCCAAACTTTCCATCATTGTGAATAGCGCGTGTGTGCCCTGTGATGGGTTGGCGCCCCACCCTCGCTCTGCATTCCTACAACTCCGTACAGGACTATCAGTAAGCATAGAACATGAATAAATTAACTTTTCTAAGCATTTTGAAAAGATTTAAAGCAACACACCTCTGATAACACTATTAATATTATAGCTTCGTCAGGTTCACTGACAGAAATTCCTTGGCCAGATGTTCAAAATCCCATTGTTCTTTATGATACAGGTATCAATGCTCGATGACCATTTGCTCAACGTAATCATCAACATCTTGCTTTATATTCATATTCATAGTGTACAGCCCTCTGTATATTTAGTCGCTGCAATCAAAAGACAGCATTTCAGGCATCTGATCCCTTTAGTATTCACTAATAATTCATTCGAATGAGTAGTAATGCCAATGACAACAATAATTTGTCCATAATAAAGAAGCAATTTAAAGGCTGATTGCTTTGTCAAATCAGGAGCCCAAACTCTCATTGGCTAATACAAGATTACAAGGAGTTTCTCCCTTTTATAGGGATGGAGATGCTAATCACAGTGCTGCTTAAAACATTTCACTGTCCTGATGTGAGCCTACATGATAAATGATGAATATATGCACCTCTTAAAATCAGAGCTAAATATGATTCAGTCCTATGATGAAATTTCCAGATGAATTTCGGCTTCTGAAAAACCGAATCATGTAATTTATGCCCCTAATAGGAAGAGTGCTCAAATAGTCTGTGACTCAATTTAACCTTTTAGGATACGTGTTAAGGTAAATTGAAACAAATGAAGAAAAAGTTTGAAGTTATTGTACGGTGTGACACATAGTATGAACATATTACTGATTTGATCTGACCCCTAAATAGTACTAATTTAATCCACCAAACACTATAAAAAATTAACGTGTACAACGGTGTGGTATGAATAAGTCATATAACTGATCATTAATCTGACACATTTAAATGAGGTCTTTTGAATGCCAGCAAAATTATATAATTTGACTCAGGCCTTTATTATGTGAGATGGTTTATTTTTTTCCTTTTAAATGTTTTCTTTGGACTAAAACAGGCTTCTGAACTGAGTGGCTGCAACCTCCCTGTGGGGTATCTGCACTCAAACATTATTTCGCAGAATTCTCCGGTGGATTATGACGCTTTTACCAGCCAGCTTAACATCTTATTTATATACAGAGAGCAATGTGATTGTTTTTCCACTATGGGGATTCTCATGGCTCCTTTAAAGCCCTAAATTCCCCAGCTACAGTCCTTGTTAGGAGAAAAACCTACACCATTTATCAAGCCCTTTTGAGATAAACGTGAATGTGAAGTCGTCTGACAAAAAAAAAAAATGTTTGTGAAAGAAACCCAACTTCTGATGTGAACTTGTGCTTTAAATATGTAAATATCAGGGTAAGCGTTACAAAACTGAAGTCACCTATTTGCATTGCACTAGATGCCATTTCTCAATCAGTAAGAGCCTTATACAGTAGAGATGATATACTATACTGTACAAAACAAACCATGCATGACTTCATTTGTGATTAAGCTCACCTTTGCGGTGAAATATACTACACTATTGTCAAGATGGTGTCTAGAGTTATATTCTCCTAGATATGGGTTTATAGACAGTTGGAAAGTCAGACATGCAATCACTGTATAGTTGCAAAAGTATCAAATATTGAATTCACAACTAAGAAAGTTGGAAGTAAAGTTGTGGTAATCGATTCAAGACTTGAACTCGAATCTAGTCAAGAGTCCACATATGAGCGCAATCAGGTGAAATTTTTCTCAGTCTTGACTTGTCAGCAATTATCCAGTTTGCAAAACATCCAGTAAAAAGGAGCACACTGGAAATGTCGCAAAGCATCGATAACTGAGGCGGCAGGCAGGACTTACACTCTGTCGACATTTGGAAAGGAAATATCAAGACAGCTGTATAGGTTCGTGGTCGAGCCAAGTGTCCAGACAAAATTTGTTTTACTATGTCATTTAGAGATAGCTATCAAACTAGCTAGCCAATGTCTTAAAATAATGATTATTATTATACTTTATTAATCCCTGTGTCTGAAATTCTCATTCTTACGCATCAGAAACCTTGGTCTCCTGAGAGACAGAGTCAGTCAGTGTTCAGCTTCCATGGAGTAGTTATGTTTAAAGGTTTTAGGGGAAACTGGAGACAATTGATGAACAGGGCTGGTTTAGGCTTGGATGGTATCTACTTTTAACACATTTTAATGCAAAGAAAATAGCACCTTTAAATGTGACAGGGAGTGACTGTGTATGTGTGAAATTCATGTCTTTGATTTGATGGTTTTTTTTAGTGCGCTAAAAGCTCAACAGTTGAACGTGTTCAACAATGGCTCTCAGTTGTTCCCTGAGGGGCGTGATGGTGGTGTGATTGGTCTGCTGGGAGCAGAATCAAACAAGCAATTTTCCAAATACTGGAGTTTAACCTGTTTAGTCACACAACACTTCTGACTAAACACATTAAATTTTAGATATCTATATATTGCTATCTATGAACTTAAATTATTGGGGTATGTTTCCAAATTAATGATGTCATGCATACTGATGGTAATTACTAGCTAGGTAGTTATAAAATTGATGTGACTCCATCATAACGAGACTGCAGTACTTGTATTTCTGAAAAGCAATATGTCGTTCTTGTAGTAGAGTCCCAATCAGCAGATATACCATGCATAGTCTTACATAGTTGTGTGTGAGCTTTACCTATTGCAACTGTAGCAGAATGGATGTTTTAGCTTGTTGGTATTGTTTTATGCATAATCTTTGGTTCCACAATGAATTTTAATTCATGAAATATCAGGTATTTCAGGTACTTCAAATGAAACATTTCAGGTTTGTTTCGTATTAATTATGGAATTTAGATTCATAGTCTATAAGAACTTTTCTGTACTTGGACTTGAACTCAGATTTGTGCTACCCTACAATTAAAAGCTATGTACTGTAGCAGTTTGATGTATTGCACACGGATATAACATGACACTTAGCCTTTAAACTGCAACAAATCTGACTTTGAGCAATGCGGTGTCTTTGAAGTCACAAAATTTGAAGCAGAATGACTCTCAGGGATCAGAGAGATATTAGTTATGTGTCAAAGGAAAATGAAAACATATAGTAATTGAACAATAAACCATGTGTGAAAGCATATGTTGCATGGCATTGATAAGTCCTATCAGTTCTGAAACCATCTTGATTGTGCTGTTGGTGTATTATTCAAAGGTATGCTCACTCATGTCAGTCCGAGTGCACCAAATCAGGGCTCTGAATGCTAAATCATTCACTAACAATGTGTTCAGTTGCATTACAAAATGTCAATAATGACAATAATTGGTCACCTAAAAAATACATTTAAAAGTTGTTTACTTAGTAGACTAAAAACTTGTCATCTAAGAAATGTATAAGTTATTTAATGGGACTGACAAAGCAATCATAATGGCTTATATGTTGTACTGTGATAACATTACCAAAAGTTTTTATTACAGAATAAATTGCGAATAGGAAGTCTTAAATACAATACATCTTAAGTCCCAAATATACGACTGATTCTGTACAGTACAAATTATCAGGAAACCATGGTTAAGGAAGTAAACTAATAAAGTATCGGGTATTAGATCTAAGGTGAATCATGCACAAGAGCAGACTAAAATGGAACTTACATTCAAGCACTCTGAATAAAATAAAACCATTTTTTCCTGTTTTACACAGCTAGATAACTATGTAGCAATATTGTGATGTGACCCTACAGACACTAGACATAATCCCCAGAGGACAATTCTAATCTAGTCTGTGACAAATATTAGAAAAATAAACAAAACATTCCCTGAAATATGCCCTATGTTGTACAACAACAACAACAACAACAACAACAGATGACTCACTGATAATTTTATTTTACCATGCACATATATACATATTTGCACATTAACATAGTAAAATGATTTGGCAATACATTTTAAACAAATGTTACGATTAGATGTAAAAAACATCACAAAAATACAGGTTCCGGACAGCTTACGAATTTTAATTACACCGTACAGCCATGAACTTAATATTCCTTAAGTACGCAGCTAAATAGTTGTACTCCTGAAATGTATGTTTTTAATAACAACTACATTATGTATTTTACGTGATTATGGGAATATTGTGGCACACACACCTGCCAGGAATTTCATTACAGAACTAAATAAAATAAACATAGACAAATAAAGTGCTCCCCCTGGTGGTGCAGTTCCAATCGATTATATGTGTTCTCGGTGTTAACTTGATGTGCTTTATAGAAAATCAATTTAGTACAGATGGTATCAAAATAAATCATGAGCTAAACTGGATGCAGCAATGAGGATATGAGGGCCCAGCAGAGCAAATGTTCATACTGCGCATGATGTGTACAGACTGTGGACGTTTAGATGCAAAGTCTGCATAAGTCTATTGTAATAAAGACTGCTAGACACTCTTAGCCTATGGCTATTAAAATAGTCCTAAGGTTTACCTCCCAGACCACACCAGTCCTTTAGGTGGTTTAATATAAACTGACAATTCTGACAAGAAAAACATTGTCAAAACACCTCTAAAATATACTTGTAAGATGGCCTTAACACATTCATTCACACATAGATTACATCACAAGTTAACTAATAATTAAAATTGTTGGTAGAAATTCTTTAATGGGAGGTAACTGATAACCAGTGTACAGCACAGTCTAGATGCAATCAAAATAAACCTCCTTTTAACGCTCATTCACAAAGCATATACTCCACTAGAGGCTATATAGGAACACAGAGTACCTAAATTAAATAATTATTGGCAATTACTGGTTTTTCTCCTTAGATAAATGTGTATATTTATCTGTATTGTTATTCTTTTTTATTTGTCTCATTTTATTTGATGTTCATGCAGAAGGAGTGGGGGATTTTGCTAAAATTGATTCTAGCAGTCAATGTTTTTTTTTCTTTTCAATGTTTTCAATAGTCCAAAGCCATCTTTTGTCTGGGCCCTAATGAGTTTTATTCACTGAGAAATGAAAGATGACTGTGACGAGAGGATTTAGCTTTTTAATGACCGCTGTATCCTCAGGAAAGGCCCAGGGTGAATACGTTGACGTCTGAGGGCAGTTGAGCTCGAAGCCAATGAGCCAAATTACCCTGCCCTGTGTAACGTTGTTTGGGTGTAGGTAGTAGAACCAAGCCTCGGAAACACCACGGGGTCCATGTAATGCGGTCCTCGATAGGCGTTCTTTAATGTCAGTTGTCCAGAGACTAGCTTGTGGTAAAAAACGAGTACAGACTGACTTAATCCAGGCCATGTTCAGCAGCGTTCTGTATATAAGCAGGAAAAATGACTGACAAGATTCACCAGATAGCAGAGGGCTGCTGCACTCCATAATTACCATTTACGTAACCCCCCCCCTTAATTTGTGCACCTTGCGTGCTACATCTGACCAGGCCTTGAAGCGGCATTAAAAAAAAAAAAAAAAAGTACATTATATTCCGCTGTGGCTGAGTAGAAACCAGAACAGGACAGATAAATAAAAAAAAGGGACTTCAGATCGACAGTGGCTGGACAGGTACCCTAGACCTAGAGGTCATACTTTTGGAGCAGTTCAGACTGCCACTGGCGTTTGCGCTCGGGAAATTCGCAGGGAATTTTGATCTTGTGGAAGTCCTGGATGCACTGCTTCATCTCCTCCTCGACACTCAGCTTCTCGGTCAGCTTCCTTCGGTTGAGGCCTCCCTCCCGGGGGCTATTGTTGCCCACCAGTGACTGGAAGAGCTCGCTGTTGCGCCTCTTGTCTGGCAGCTGCATCCACTGTACGGACCCTTTCTTAGAGGGTCGACCCAGGGTGAGCGTGCTGGGCTGCCGGGAGACAGATTGCAGGGCCCCGCAAGGGGCGCCGGAGGCCCCACACACCGGGCCATCCTGAGGTGAGGTGGCTTCAGAGTGTGTCTCAGAGCTGGAGGTGGACAGCTCGTTTAGGGAGGCTCCGCTCTCGCTCCCTTTGTCTGGATGCTTCTCATGCCTATGGTCCTCGCAGTCCTGCTTTGGAGACGTTGTCCTGGTGGCTGGTCCTGCCAAAAGAAGTCACAACAATGGAAGTGAAAGTTGGTCCTCTTTTTGTTACCAGTAAGGAGCACAGTGGTCAAAGTACTCAACAGGGAAAAGAAACAAAAATAAATAAATAAATAAATAAGGTATCAGCTTAGGTGAAAGGATTTGATAAACATCCGTGCAACTGAGAGAGTACATATACAAAAATGCATAAATGAAAATACATCCTTATGTTATAACTGCTCATCCAATACAGCTTGAAGTTGATCCCTAGAAGCACAGGACACAAGGTAGGGGACACCCTGGGATGCGTTCAGACATGATCTAGAAACAGGAGGAAACACCCAGGAACGACAGAACCACAGTATGACGAGGAAGTTGAGAGTCAGTAACATGAATAAGTGAGGCAATGCACCTTAGATGTGATTGTCTCCTAATTTAATTAATCAAAGGTTATCAATAAATGAGAAGTACAGAATTGGCTCATGCACTCCCTGTTTCCACATTACTTTTCAATTTCCCACAGTAGCAATAGTACTACCACAAGTATAAAAGAAGGGAAGTATTTCTGCCACCGTGTTCCGTAACATTCTTGCATGGCTGCCCTGTCACAAGACCAAGGGCAGTTCACTTCCACGTTTGGCTCCTTGGTGGAAAAATGAGTCACTACCTGCCATCTGTTCTTTTCCTCTGCTTCCAGGTTCCTTCCACTTGAAACATTCCTGAAATTAAACTGATAGATTGCACTCCCAAGCTACATCTCAGTTATCTACGCTAGGCTTATTCTGCGGTCAGATACTGCTGTTGTCTGTGTACCTTCTGTCTCCTTGGCATTCCTGCAATATCAATTAATCTCTATTCTCTATAAAAATGCAATTCATTTTGTTTGCAACCTTGCGATGGCTGTCAAATCACTAACCGATTGTACCCCTAAATTTTGGCAAACGATGTAAGCAGTTAATCAAACACAGATCTGGTGAAATGTTTATGCAGTTCATTGGATTTTGATGTATGAGTGCTTAGATGTGCCTTAAACATTTTTTAAGTTTTAGTTCATACACAACTCGCAATTCGTTACGTGCTGTGTATGGTTTCCTACTTTATGTTTTGTATGTTAATCCATATATCTTTCTGAGCTGTGTAATTACACTTCCGATTAGCCATTTTGTGGGAGAAGCACTGAGAGCTCAGGCTGAACATGGTTTTAAGCCAAGCAATATAACACAAATCCGTCTTATTAATAGCAGCCTGTCCATCTGTCTCTCTGTCTGTTCTTCGCTGAAGGCAGGTTTTCTTCTTGACTCCTTTCTTTGTCTCAGAATTGCATACTGAGCAAGTAAAAACTGTATTTCTTTAGAAACTTAGAATACATTACATTAAAAATGTATATGTTTCAAAGCAACATATCATATATAAAAATACATCCAGCTGATTTAGCATTTTATTGCAGTCACTGAACAATAATGACCAGCTTTGAATGAGCCGTACTCTCACCCAATGCACATATGTCAGAATATTTCTCAATATCTATTTAGAATAACAGAGCTTTAAATTCCATGTTGCACGACCCCCGAGTCTTTTAACCAAATAAATCTCTGAAATATAAGCGATGGAAGCTCAAACATAAAGATTTCATGTGTTTCCTGTAAATCCTCAAGCAGCCCTGGATTACATTTTTATTTGAAATGCTATTTAAAGAACAGCGCCCACTAGCATAGCATATGGAGGATCATGGGGTGCTTGTCAAGCCACATTACATTGTTCTCTTTGTGCGTAAATGAGAGGTGCTTTCTCTAAGGAGGAGTAAATAAAAATCAGCTTAGTGGGATAACAGAAAACAAAATGTGTGTAGATGTACAGATGACATTCGGATGACACTTTCTTTCCTGTATAAATGACTTCAGGCAAAAACTAATGGTATCACTTTATTTGAGGGGGCAGCAAATAATGCACTATTGTGTTCTTAATTAAGCACAAACTAAGTCTTTGTTGCAAGCAAATAACCAATTATGTACTTAGCATCAAGTCATTTAGCTCAGTCTTAACACAGAATTTAGTTAACCACTTTATAGTGGACATAATCATTATCTACCTACTACATATTGGTAATTATCATTCTTATGAACCAGTACGTAGGTTGGCTGAGGTAAAAAAAACAAGGTGTGGGAACTATCTATATATTAGTCCTGTTAATTAATGTACTCCTGTATTTATCCTATGTTCGTTCATCATAATGAACCGTAACGTTATTTGTTTCAGGCAGTTACTATATTTGATACTATATTTATTAATTCTGACAGTTGTGAACTACTGAAGGAACAGATGATGAATAACACAAAAAATGAAATACTGATCTCATGTTTGTTCTGCATTAAAGAATTGTGACGCATCTTTTACGAGTATCTCAAGTAGCTACTATATTTGTTCATGATTTGTTCATCAGCAATAATTGATTTACTACTAAGTTACTAAGGAACTATATTGTAAAGTGTTACTATACTAAGTACCCAGCTATCAATGTTAGGTTAAAATGTGCCTTAGAACTATACTTCTTATGTAATCCACAATGAGCAGAGACACAATGGACAAACTTGTCTGTACACACACCCACCCACAGACACAAAAACACAGTCTGTTGCAAAACCTACTTCCTCCAAAACACTCTGAATAGGCAGTAAGAATTTTTCAGTGCCTTTTCAATTGTACCTATATTTTTTATAGTTTAAAGATTGCAATCTGGAGTGGTAGTGAATTGCCCACACTGGATCTGAGCCATACTCCTCGGAGCGGCGGTCTCTGCACCTGAAATATTGCTGAGACATGTTCTGCCTTATTCAAAACAGTACATGCCTGGTTATTTTTGTAAGGAGGCATAAGGCATTGGTTTAGCTTAAGGTCAAACTCAGTAAAAGATGCTTATACCATGTTTGTGTAAATGTGAACATTTAAATGAGAGTGACATAATGCTTGTATGTATGTTTTATTCTTAGTCTTCTTATGATTATTATTATTATTAGTAGTAGTAATAGTACTGTAGTAGTAGCAGAAGCATGGTCATTATTATTATTAATAATAATAATCATAATAATAATTATAATAATATCATTGTTATTATAATAATTGGCCATACAGATATATGTGCAGAGATTGATATAACTGTTATTCTAAAGCCAAATATATAATCATCTTTTCCCAAAACAAACTCAATCACACTTGTGAAACAAAATAACATTTGTTCAGTGATTATCTACCAAATAATAACATGCTCTCCGTGGAGCTGAAGAGCTTTCCAAAAAAAAAAGTGTATGTTTTTGTTTTTTACTGAAGGACAGATGTGACGTGAGTTTCACAGCTTATAGCCCTGGGGAAATGCTAACCCCTGCCTGGTGTATTTGAATTTGAATTTTATTCTAAACTTTTAAAAGCATGCAAACAACCATCTGTTTTCCATTTATTGATTGTTAAACAATTCAGGGCTCCTTTTAAAACCCATTCTTGGTTTTACAACAACACTTCATAAACACAATTTATTGGTTTAATCTGTCAGAAGCAAATTATTGGGGCAGAGGTGTTGAATAGAAAATAGACTAAATTCACTTAAATTTATCAAAGCCGTCACAGGGTGGCAATATGTTGGGGCTGATATGTTTTATCTTAATTCTGAGTTTTAATTCTTATATCATACAAAACAAATTGTGCATAATATTGTGCATGTATCAGTTCTAACAGCATACAAAAAAAATTGCCTTCCGGCTTAGTAGTACTGACTTTTTTCCTATGTTATGTAAGGTTTCCATTTGTTTTCTTGGCACTTCGCTCACCAACACTTTTTTGGCACTCTGTGGCTCTGTGAGTCAGAGTGGACAACTCTCTTTCCACAGAGAGTGTGTGATTAATTATTTGTTCAGAGCAGGGGCCAAGGCTTTTCTTTCACTGTGTAATGTGACAGTGAAAGGTGGCAAATTTAGACCCCTAGTCCTTATATAAAGGTGAATGCACTCTAGAGACAATGAAAGGGATTGAACTTACAGAGGTGGATAGATCAGGTCCAGAAAATAGCTCTCTCTCTCTCTCTCTCTCTCTCTCTCTATATATATATATATATATATATATATATAAAATATTTTAATTATTTAATTTTAAAAAAACAGTTATTAATTTCTGGACCTGAACTGTCCACCTCAGGGTATATATTATAATTGACCAGTTTCTTCTATTCTGATAATATTGTGCACAGGTTCTCATCACAACCTTACACGTTCACACCTTTGTCATTCATCAGGTACAACCTCTGCAGCAGATATCCTTGCATTAGCACCCCTGGCAAAAATAAAGGGGTACATTTTGGGTTAATCCCTCTGGTGTGAACTGGTGTCATCACATAAATTAGGTAACAGTACAAGTACAGTATTTCCGCACTCAACCTTGTTTTATTGGGGTTAGATTAAGTTTTTCCTGCAATTTATGAGTCTTACAATAGATGGGATGTAAATGTCAGACCAATTATTTGTGGTTCTCAGTGTATCTCCCTGTGGACATGCATTCTTTCCCAAATAAGCAAAGCAAAGGAGCAGAAACTGAAGAGTGATCCAGCATTCAATACAAAAGATTGAGGGAGATAATACATTGCAAGCAATCAACAAGGAATAAACAAGGAATTGCACCAAAAGATGCAAAAATGTTTTTCATAGGATACATTTATAATAAAAATGTTATGTGTAGAAATAATGTCATCTAAGTCAGCAGTATTACACTGGCCAAGCTAGATATGCTGGTATTTTGTTTTTACCTAATAAAGGTACAAAATTACCTGCTGGCACATTTCTATCCCAGTAAGTTACCTGCTGGCACATTTCTATCCCAGTAAGTTACCCGTTGGCACATTTCTATCCCAGTAAGTTACCAGCTGGCACATTTCTATCCCAGTAAGTTACCTGCTGGCACATATCTACAGTATCCCAGTAAGTTACCGGTTGGTACATTTCTTTCCCAGTAAGTTACCTGCTGGCACATTTCATCCCAGTAAGTTACCCGTTGGTACATTTCTATCCCAGTAAGTTACTCTCTGGCACATTTCCATCCCAGTAAGTAACCCGCTGGATTCTACAATTGTTCAACAAAGTGTGCCTTTCTCTGAGGGAAAGTTCTTGAAAGAATGTCTGCTGGAGAACGGAAACATTCCTTGTGCACAGACTAAGACCAAAAGTGACAGCACAGTGTTATCACGTAGTTACCTAGCAGGGAGGGGAATTCACTGACAAACTGGCTTGTGAACTAAAGAACAATCTCAGCTAAATGATGAATACCTGCATCACACACTGCAAACTGAAACCCCTCAGATATGATCTTCGAAGCCCTAACGATTCTTTACACCTCCATTGTACATATTTATTATTAATCCTACATTTCTAAATATATTTAACATATATGATCCATCACCAGTAACTATTTCCATTTTTTAATGCCAAACTATTTCCAGATTTAATGTAGAGTAGATCGAAATAATCCCTTCTCCCTTAGATACACCCATCCCCAATATTCCAGTGACTTAATGTCATGTCAAAATACTTTTACTTTAATCATATTTTCAATATGTTGATACAAAGTACAGAAAACAGAAAATCTAGAAGAACATTAATCAATTAAATCAGATCTGTGGTAAATGATTACATGCGGAATGTATACTGTGGATTCACAGGGGACTGTGGTGCTACAGAGGACACTCAGGAAACTGCAGCCTTTTCTGGACAATGACCAACATGTTCTCTACAGGCTGTCTTGGCCAAAGAGAATGGACTCTCAGCAACAGAGTGAGACAGCTACGCCGCTCCAAGAAAGGTGTTCCTACCTTTGACCATTAGACTCACCAACGAGTCACCCTTTGGCAAGATGGGACAATCAACTGTCCAAATGGACCACAACCACATAGGCACAGAACATTCACAGAACGTCACTCATTCACTGTGCAATACCCCCTATGCGGTACTATTTCAGAGCCATTAAGTTACATTACATTATAGAATTCCATGCTATACTTTCCCTGACATTCCTTGAACTGTTACTATTTATTGTCCTTTATTATTCATTCTTACTGTTTATTAATGTAGAATTGCCTTGTTGCTGTATGTGTGCATTCAATTATCTATTCAGTCTATGACGACACCCATCAAGAGCATTTCATATATATGAAATTTCTATCAAATTTTTCAGTCTTTTGTAAAAGGAATTGTTTTAGTTGATCCTACTTATAAATGATTGATTTCTGATCCTTCTGCCTTTACACAACTGGAAGAGAATTCTAGTAAGAAACATAGTAGCATCTATTTTTATTTACTTCCAATACTGACTGTGTGGAAAATAATACAGTTATTAGGTAAAACATTAATAATTAAAGGAAAAACTCCAGTTACAAACAGTTGCCATTCCCATGGGTTCCACAACATTAGTTACAGTTTTTGTCACCAGGACTGAAATTAGTGTGCCTTAGTTGTACCTTTAAAACCCAGGCCATATAAAACCACTGGCCTAGAATTTGACTTATTGAACTGTCATGATAATAAAAAATATCAGCATTATAATTGTATTATTCAACTCAAATGGAAAATACAAATGACATTGTTATTTTGGCCTCGTTCGATTTTTGGAGAAGCTTCACCATCTGAGGAGTCTCACTTTAGACATTTCTCATCTGTAATTACCCAATGGAGGAAAAACCAGCCAACTCACGTACAGTCAACAGATTCCCTCAGAACCTTCAATAAACGCCCCTAGACCTGTCTGTTCCAGGAACACCTCTACCAGCCAACACCACTCTATGCTCCCTTGCAGGTCTCTTATGTTCTCTGAATGCTCTTAGTGTTGCACTTTGTCTTTTGATTGAATAGTTCCATTACCTTCTTGCTATGTCTGAAATGCTCTGTATAGCTCTTGCTCTGGTACTACTTACACTTGTTACTGGGCTTTCACATGGAAAGTCACTATGACTGCATTTATTCCTTGTTTATTCCTTGTTGATTGCTTGCAATGTATTATCTCCCTCACTTGTACATCGCTTTAGGAAAAAACCTCCACTAAATAAAGCAAATGTAATGTAACATAGAGGTATTTGTTTTGGCAAGACAGTGTTATTTGTATGAGGCTTGTGACAGCATTTGGCAGTAAGGCATTCCACATAAGACAAACAGCATTCCTATACTGATATTGTGAGGAAGAAGACATTCAGTCTGATATTATGTAACTAAGATGTCCTGATTGTAGAAATGAAATGTGACTTCACGCTGCCCTTTCTTTCCCATTCTGTCTTTTCCTTGCACTCTCTCACCCATGAACAATCTTTTTTTCTCTCACTCTTTCTCTCTTTGTCTGTCTCACACACATACTGTTTCATTCTCTTCCATTTCTTCAGTAAACAATGCTACTCTTCTGATGGCATTTCTTAGACTTTGTGGGGGGCGGGAGGGGGGTCATTATGCATGAGTCTCTGTAAAACCATGTTGCAGCTCAGTCTCACGCGATACCAAGCCGACTGTTCACAGATCCTCAGGATCGGGAGGTGAAGTCAGTAAATCGCTGGTCCAAAAGTTCACATCTACGGAGGTGACTGACTTCAGAACCCTTCAGTATATTGAAAAAATATTAGTTGAAAAGGCTGGAATTGTAGGCAACGTAATATCATTGTATCAAAAATAAATAATAAATAAGAACATTTTTCTTGGCTTTCACATGTGGTTTTTGTGTTATCTGTTTTACCGCAGATTTCCTACAGGGACTCTGGCTTAATCCCACAATCTAAAAATATGCAGTTAAGGGGATTTGGTGTTTCAGATTTTGCCTGCAATGATATAAATAGCCATGTATTCAGGGTGTCCCCTGACTTGTGCCGACTGTGACCCTGTGACCTTGTATTGGATAAATGGTACGGGAACTTAATGCATGGCTGGATGGATGACCATAACATAATGAATGGAAATTTGAGAAACTCACACAGGATGAACGATCGTTTTGACAGAGGTCAGAAGGGGTTCTGCAAACTATGGAAATTTGAGTACATGGAAACATTCATCATAAACAAATGACTGAAAAAGAACCAGGGCTTTTGCCATCAATCCCATCAAAAGCATCTTCTGTGACTGAGGTCCTGACATTTCCAGTATAGAAACAAATACACTAATAAAAATAAGCCTTAATGTTGTATGACATCACCTCACCATAGAGTAAGAGATATAAGACTGAATATTGGAGATCACTAATGAGTATCTGTGTAGAACCTAGTACGCTGTATATAGAGTGTGTGTGTGTGTGTGTCTGTGAATGGGTATACCTTACCTTATGGAGATACAATGTCCCCATAATGTGATGAATACCTGTTTTTTTCCCTTATGGGGACCAGTTTCCTGGAATGAAAAAACTAAAAATGCAAAAACTCTTGTATTTTGCTTGCTTATGGTTATGGTTAAGGCTGGGTAGGAGTTAAGGTTGTCATGGTTAGTGCATTTTTCCCATATAAATGAATGAGTGGTCCCCATAAAGATATGTTTACCTGACGTTTGTGTGTGTGTGTGTGTGATTTAGGGCTTGTGTTATAAATTACAATATGACATTTGAGGAGCTTGACAATTATAGATTAGCAGCATGATAGTTGTGGATGTAACACCTGAGTTTCATAAATCACACCAATAACTAGAGTCAAAATAGATTAATTTATATTAGAAGAAACCTCAAAGGTTACATGAGCATTGAATTATAATCAGTGTAGGATTATAATATATATATAAAGCTTTAAATATTACACAATTTCTTTATTTAATCTCAATTTAAACAGTTGCATAAAGGGAAACTTTTCAGATTAAAGTCTTACATTTATGTCACACTTGTTTCTGGTTGATCATAGGAAGCTGAGCCCTAGTGGCACATGGAACTCAGTTGGCCCATCGACAGCTCTTTGCTTCTTACTGTACAGTTCCAGACAAACGTCTGGACATGCATATTGTTTATCAACAAGATAACCACCCTATTCACACCTTGAGGCTATGTAAGAACTGTATTATCTTGGGATCAAGGAAAGAGATAGAGTGCTGTGACAGATGATCTGACCCCCACAATCCCGCAACCTAAACTATATAGAGCTAGTTTTGGATGATTAGGATTGAAGAGTATGATACCTCACTTGTTCCCAAAACTTGTGAAAACTCCTTTAGGACTGTTGGAGAAGCTTTCCAGGTGGCAGATGGTTGAAAGAATACCAAGAGTCTGCAATGCTGTCACTGAAGCAAAAAGAGGCTATTTTTAAGTGTCTAAAATTTAAGAAAACTCTGAGATTTTGTACACTTCTCTTGATCATTCCAATATTTGGTATGTTTTACTTAATTGCCTTGGGCCCTTTTGCTATAAGGTGAATAACATAGCAAAATTAGAGACAAGTTCATTAAGAACAACTGTGTCCAGACTTTTGACTGGAACTCTGTATATTATTCATCTCACTTGTATGTTGCTTGGGATGAAATGTCTGCCAAGTAAACAAATTTAAATCGAAATGTAGATGATTAATTTAAACAGCATCAATAAGCAGTTCATTAGGGATTAATTAGGCGTGTAAACACATGATAACTACAGAATTTCCATGATATTGTGTGTCACGATATAAACATAGCCGCTATTTTCTTTTTTCTTTATACAGGTTACTTTCAGTTCTCATATTTTTCCCAAATATTATACTGTACAAGTTTGTAAGTCCTGGTGACATGTAAACATCAAAAAGTCTGACTGCAGACCATTGCATGTATGGAGTAATTACTGAATTTGCAGGTTGCTTTGCAGGAGGAAGGAGGCAATCTACTTTGCGTCGTCTCAGGGCCTCTCAGCACGGCCCATTTGCTGAGGATAAGAAACCTTTTGCAGAAGCAATTCTAAGAGGCAAGTTGATGATCACACAGGTGAGAAATTGGGTCATTAGACTGGTACCTAACATGAGAGAAGGTTTGGGCTACAGATGTTCTTTACAGTATGGCTTTTCCTGGAGGTACTTTACATTTGTCAGCAGGAAAAGTGTCCATTCCATGCAGACCATTTACATCCTGTCATCAATATTTCTCAATGTAAGGATCTGCTTTCTATTTTATTTTTCTATAACAAGCATCTGATGCGAATAGTAGAAAGTCTCTGCATCATGGGAGTGACATTCCACGACAAGTCAGACCTGATCCACAGTGGGGCCGGGCTTATATACTGTTAAATCATCATAAGCAGAATTGAGTCATTTTATTGAGATCTGTGCCTGAGGTAATATAGCAATAAAGGTATAATTTACTGACTTTCACAACCTAAACGCGTAATTCCTTAAGCACTTACTTTAGGAAACATTTCTCTTGGGGAAGATATTATTAAAAATATATAAAAAATATTGACAAAGTAATGCACAATCCAAGTGTCAGGTAAAGCGAATTAATATCATTCCTTTGCCATAAAAATAATACCACAAATTATTTTTTCATATATAATTTTTTCATGCCCATATTTACCATAAATCCTAGAAACTGCTAAACTTACTGGGAAAGATTATATAGTCATTCAACATTAATAAAATATTTTTGACAAAAGAGTCATTTTCAGCTGTTTTGTTACCAGGAGTAGTTGCTTTAAGGTATATAAGGAATATAAAAATTTCCATCACAGTTTCTACAATATTAAGATCTGAAGGCACAGCATGAATGTTTGATGGATATTACATTTTTAGAAACCAGTTTAACAAATCATGATCATTTTAGCTCCTGTCCAATTAAATACTTATACATTAATGCACCAATCAAATGCATCCATCAATTTTCTGAAACTCCCCAGCCCATTCAGGGTCATTGGGGTGTGGAGCCTATAGGCACAAGGCAGGGAACAACCCAGGACAGGGAACAAAACTATCATAGAGCACAGGCAATCACCATTCACAATCTGGTAACTCCAACTAGTCTCAGCATGTTTTTGGACTGCGGGGGGAAGAAGAAACCCCATAGGGAGAACATGCAAACTCCACACACATGGAGCCACAGCGGGAACTTGAACCAGGGTTGCAGAGGTGAAAGGTGACGGTTTTATCCATTGCACCGCCAGGCCACCCTTACTCACATATAGCAGAACCCATTCTTCTGTTTTATTTCTACAGAAAATTACCACCCAGTGGTGGAATTAATTTGCCAGCTGGCTTTAAAAGTAGACTTTTAATAAGGAGAAGGACATTAAAAGTCACTTTACTCACCACGTATCAGCTGAATAAACCCACCTCAATTAAGCAGCATGCGATCCAGCACCTGCTGCTGCACGAATGAGCGTGTAAAGTCCTCTGAGCAATTTATGTGTTTCTCACAGAAAACTGGGAAGTTCACCTGATTAAAAGTGCCACAATCAGTCAACGCAGAAAACATAGCACTGAATAGGGGTGTCACTGAGAAAATAAACACTGACCATACATTTTTCTGAAATAAGGTCCCTCTCTATTTTTTGTGTGACCTCTAGAAGCAATATGTGTATTTACTGCATATGAACCACAAAATATAACAGCTAATTACTTCTGTTTGTACTCTTTGTTATTGACTCAAATTCTATTAAATCAATTTGCATAATCCATCCATTAATCTACCTTTTAACTGTTTATCTTATTTTGGGTCATGCAGAATTTGCATAATACACAATAAAACTGTATAGTTCCCTGAACGAATTAATCCCCACTAATAATTCTAGCTTCAACAAAGATTGCTTATTATTTTTGTAACTGCTTTCAATGGTAAAATAAAAATTGAATTACTTAAATTTCATTATTCTATATTAAATTTCATTATTATATAAAGACACTGTATAGGACTTTATAGCAATTCCATTATAACATTCTACTTTGAATGAGACTTATCTGAGGTATAGCATTTTTATTACCTTAAGTTTGTTAAAATAGGTTTTGGATAATATTTCTAAAATTCTGTACCTTGATGCTGTCACACCCTGCTCGTTCGATCCTCGTGTGTGCCACTCCCCCTCATCATCCACATGTGCTTCCTCAATTGTGCCCAGCTGTTCCCTGTTATTTCACCTTTTCTTACATATATCAGTCCACGTTTTTCTCAGTTGGGTCTGACAAAACACTGGGTGGACAAGCAGGCTGGACGTGGGGAAGGATGAGGCGGGCAGGTGAGGATGAAGGAAATGGGGATTTATTGGGAAGACGGGGCAAACGGCGAGGAACAATATACCACATAACACCAATGACGGACACCCAACCGAGAAAGACGTGGACTGATATACGTAAGACAGAGCGAAATAACAGGGAATAGCCGGGAACAATCGGGGAAGCACACGTGGATGATGAGGGGGCGTGGCACACACAACGATCGGATGAGCTGGGCGTTACAGATGTCATACTGAAAGTTCTAGAACAGACAGTTCCTGGTAGACATAAATAATTCATTCTACAAACACATATTTAAGTTGGTTTACCTTCCCATGCCATTCAAAACACCTTATAGGAAAAAACACATGAGAAAATGTATAACAATAATATGTACTAAAGAACAAAAATTTAATTAATAAAAAAATAAAGGGCGATGCTTTACATTAACGTCACAATGCATTTATAGAACTCTCAGCGCACCTTCATAATGCATTCACAATATAAGGTATATTAAAATTTTTATCGCCTCCAAGTACTTCGCCCTCCAGGGCCTGTACTGGAGAGTACAGGATGAACCGGCCACCTCGGACGGTCCCGAGGTGGAACAGATCTCCGCGCTGTTGCGGCGGGACTTTGAGGCGATCACCCCCACCTCTCCGGAGAGCGAACTGGAGAGAGTGGGGGAGAACCTCCGGAGGCTGATCCAGCTTCGGAGAACCCCGGCGGCAGACCCAGCACCGACGCATCCCGCGCAGCCGCAGCCGCGTCTGCGTCTGCTGCCAGCTCCAGCGCCTGAGGCCAAGCCCGAGTTGCCTACTGCCCCTGCGCGGCTAGAGCAGCCGCCTCCGTCTGCCCCAGCGCGGCTAGAGTTGCCGCCTCCGTCTGCCCCAGCGCGGCTAGAGTTGCTGCCTCCGTCTGCCCCAGCGCGGCTAGAGTTGCCGCCTCCATCTGCCCCTGCGCGGCTAGAGCAGCCGCCTCCGCTGCCTGCTGCCCCTGCGCGGCTAGAGTTGCCGCCTCCGTCTGCCCCTGCGC